>NDXZ01102591.1:0-14906 GCA_003055125.1 Paykullia maculata | reverse complement strand
AATAAAGTTAAATATTTTATTCATTATTTCTTAAATTACAAAACATTGTTATGAATGGCCACAAAAATTATTTGTTTACTAAAATTAGGGCAACAAAAACAACAGTCAAAATCATATGGTAATTCATAGAACTTAAATAGACTTTAAATGGAGAAGATTGACCACTTAAGTTGTATTTAAGTATATGGAGAAAAACTGAATTCTGCATTTAAATAGAACTAAAAGATAAATACAGCACTCAAAAACTGGCCATAAGATTGTAATAAATTTTTGTTATATCTATTAAATAAATAATAATAAAAAAAAAATTCCGCTTTAAACATTAATTTTCATTTTTTTCAATCCTTTTTCTTTGCAGGTAAGTGTGTTACCTCCATAAGTACATCAACTAACAACGTTTTCTATTAAGCAGTGAGTTGTAAGTAGTAAAATCATCTTTAAAATCACGACAATTATAATGTTAACACCTATTAAGCATTAATTATTATTTTTTTGTACTTTGTTTTTTCTTAAAAGTCACATAAAAAGTTATTACTTTTTTTTTGCAGCAAATAACTAAATCATTTTTTACTTACAACACGCGTAGAAAGTTTGTTTTTCTTTTTAGTTTATATTTTCTCTCTTGCAAACTCTTTAAAATCAATGATGACAACTTAAGCAGTTGTTGTATATTTCTTATAATCCTTTGGAAAAATTCATAATGTAATGACTGTAATGTCTAGAGGGAATATGTGCAAGAGTTTAAGTTTGTAAAACTTTTCCCTTTCTTAACAACAAAAGATCTACTAAAACTTCTTTAAAAACATTTAAAATCTATAAGAAAAAATACTTTCAAAATATAATAAAATAAACTTTGTTGTACTTTTACTTGTATGTAGTTATAGCATAAGATATGATTGTTGTCTGTATTTAAAAGTGTTTGTGTTTGTTTTCGCGTAAATTGCATTGTATCTTATATTAGTTCAACTAACTGTCCTGACAGTTTTGTGTTTAACTAATAAAAATCTCTTTTTTTTTTGCTTTCTTAAAATGTATTTTCTATAGCTGCTTAAACAAACAAAATGTCCAAACTATTAAGAGGATATGGGAAGTATTCCTCAACAGTGGTGTTGGCTGCTTTTGCTTGTACTCGTAATTTTTCTTTTCAAAGGCAAATAAGACCAATCTTGAAACATTTTTTCTTAGCAGATCAGTTTTTGGACATCCTCTTGAAATCGAAATTTTATTAAAAATCAAATTAACTAAAACAAAAAAAGAAAAAGATACAACTTTCTAAAAATAATTGAAAACATATTTTTAAGATAAAGAATCATAAATTTTTTTATTAGGCATTTTTTTTTAATAAGAAAATTTGTCTACAAATTTAAAAATTTAATAAAAAAATGTCAATGGAAAATGAATTGCCGGCTTTTTTTTTAATAAGAGAAACTTTCAAGAGGTTTCTTTTATTGAAACCTTTATAAAACCTTTTTTATTTAAAAAAACTTAAACGAAATTTTTTTGTGAAATAAGAATATTAATGAATTATTTATTTAATGTGAAAGATCTATAATACCAAAGTAAGAACCAGCTTTAGCCTCTGTAAAAACTTGTTTGAAACTCTTTTGAAAACAAGAAATTTCCCAAAAAGTTTATTAAAAATTTTAACGAATTTTGTGAAAATGTTCTTTAGTTATATTGAGACCGAATTTTTTATATTTTTTAATTAAATAAATTGACAAACATTTTCTTTTATAAAAATGTCTTTTAAATTATTTTTATTATTATAGACTTCTTCGAAAAATTTCTATTAAAAATAAAATTACAAAAATCGAAATTGTTTGACAATTTCTTAACAAATAAAGAATTCATCGTAAGTTCTTTCATTTACGAAAAATGTTTCCCTCAATTCTCAGTGGAAATATCCTGAAACATATTTTGGTAAAAAATTATTAAATGTTCTTCCTAACATAATTGAAACATTTGCCAAAAATTTTTCATTGGATTTTAAAGAAAATAAAAATTTTTATTTTTGTTATAATAATATTTATTATATTAAATAAAAAAAGACCGAAATAAGTAATTTTATTTATTTTAAACCACTTGCGTATATAACAAAACATGTTAACCATAACTTAATACATACGAATCTTATTCGCACATACTTTATGTCAAGTTCTACCTTTAGCTCTCTTTGAAAAAGTTGGTCTTCCCTCACTTCACAAACTGTTTGTGCAAACAAAAGTGTTAAATTTCGCGCTTAAAATGTACATATTTATTTTAGTACGGATGTTATATTTCTCAACTTCAAGCTCATTTCCCCGAACCCCCTCTTAGAACTCTATAGAATATTATTTTTCAGAGAAAGAAAATACAGAAAATTGCAGCAGCAGTAAGTTTTTTTCCAAGATATGTTTTCTCTTATTGATTGTTTAACAATTGCCACCGACACATTTGTTCATTTGGATGTGCGCTATGTTTGTATGTGTGTTTAAATATTTGTGTAACTATGTGTATGTGTATGTTAGTCTCAGTAAACAACAATGACGACGACAATGAATGACGAAGACGACAAAAAGTATAGAACTGCAATTGTATTCAGTTAGAGAATAGAAACAGTAAAATTGCTGAAGAGTTTTGTTGTTAAATTTACAGACATCTTTATTTTTAATCATATTGTTACTTAAGTGCATTATAATGCAACAACAACAACAACATCAACAATAATAACTCATACATATTCCCACTAGAGTTTTGTTTTGACAGTGATGTATGATGATGTTTCCAAGAAGAAGTGAACAAAATTTAAAATCACTCTTATAAAGGGTGATTTAATCAAAAAACATTACAATGGTTTTGAGTTATATTTGTAAAATCAGCTACATACCTGAGTATGAGTTTAATTCCCATAAGTCTTTACTCAAAAAAAAACCCTACCGAAACTTATTCCATTTGCCAATAGTGTCATTTATTTGGGAGCCAAGTGTACAGTGTAATATGGTCGGTCTTGACTGAAGTGGGTCATCCAGAGTGATAATAGGTTTAAAAATTTTCATTGGTGTTTTATACTAAATTTTATGTCACATTTTTATATTAATTATTAAAATTTGTTATATTATTTAAGTATATTCAGCCAGCTGAATACGCTTTAAGGCATCAGACTTAAATATGTGAAACAGTTTAAAAAAAAAAAAAATCTTAGTTTTGTTAATCAGCCATCTTAAAAAGGGCTTTTAAAGATATATAGTTTTAGTCATATTTTAATGTATAGAATATTAACCCATAAACGCCAAAAAAGAAACTGCTGGCAAAATACTTTTTTGTTGTTGAAATTTGTTGCTTTAATATGGATTAAATAACAAGAATTCATTGAAAAATATTAAAAATTTTGGTTAGTTTTTAGAAAAATGGGTGTCCTCCTCGGGCGTTTCAGTTATGAAATTTGGCAAAGAAATTTCGTTCTACATTTAGTGTTTTTGTGCAGAATTTACATCTTCGTCGATACTTGCAATGAAAAAAATACACCGCAATTGATTTGCTATCCTTTCAGGGTTATGGCCATTATTTTTTTGATAATCATCAAGTATTGCAGAAGAAGTTAAATGTTTTTAGAAATTTGAGGCAGAAAATATGCCCTATTTATATTTTTTCTAAACGACAAATTGTTCATAGGTGTCGTACTTTTAGCTCTTCAAAACAAAACATGTACTAAGAGTCACATACTGCTGAATCTAAAATATGTATACATATGTAAAAATAGATCATCACCTCATTTTTCCTCTAGTGGATACGCTGTAAAGGCTAAAGGTTATTCCAATTCGATCAACATCTCCTGGTTGTAATTTATAAATGATCTGGATATTGTAACGTACCGTTACAAGAATTAGAAATTTCCTTAAAAGAATTAAAAAAATAAATAGTTGTCGTGACCAGGATGCGAACCTGGGTTACTAATGATGGGTAGTTGTCATGAACAGGATTTGAACCTGGATTACTACTGGTGTTAGTACAGTGGTATAATGTAATAAACCGAGATGATTTATAATTCTCGTTTGGTTTATACCACCAACTGTATAAGACGTCAAGTTGAAACCAACGAATGGGGGAGTTTTCGGGATATAACTCCGCTCGTACCCGAATATTATCTTGCTTATGCTTCTAAGATATCATTCGAGTTGTACTTAGATTAAAGTCGTCTTGTCATTCGTGTGGTATTTTGTCTATGTTTCTAAAATACTATCCGATCGCAATCCGACCAGTTTTTATTAACCGCCGTTTAAATCCGAACAATATCTTGCCTATGTTTCGAAGATATCGTTCGAGTCTTTTCTAATCCGAAGTCGTCTTGTCACTCGTGTGGTATTTTGTCTACGTTTCTAAAATACCATCCGATCGCAATCCGACCTGTTTATTTAACCGCCGTTTGAATACGAACAATATCTTGCCTATGCTTCAAAGATATCGTTCGGGGAATAGTCGCATGCCCAGTAGTTAACACACGTAGAGCGCATCCCTATTTTTGTTTCACAAGTGCCTTTCGTCAAGAGTATTTCACATCAGCCCTCCGCAACACCGAATACGAAGACGTAACCCCTCCGCCGCCAAAGACACGTCCAGCACCGGAAACCTCACCACCGCCCATTTCTTTATCTATAATAGCTAAGTAGCCGTAACGTAGTTTTAAGATCTTTGCCAATAAAGCTGTCATTTAAAGTTAATAAATAAAACACTTGTTGTATTTTATTTGCCAAAGGAAGCAGACCTTTGGCACGAGCCTGGACAGCTGAGCGATACCCCAGCTGGAAAATAAACTGCATTACAATATAGAAATTTCAGCATTTTCTTTTCAAGTTTTACACACATCTTTTAATTTTTCCAAGTGGGTGTATTAAACTAAAATTTATTGCCATAGTGATGACGTTCTAGCCTTTTTTGATTTTATTATTTTTACCAAAACTGTAATCATATTACAATTTTTTTTATTTCCCATTGCAGCACAGTTTCTGTAACCAAATCTTACCGGCTTACCCATCATAAAATGTTTCGTTTTTATAACTTTTGAAAGAAAGACTACTTATGAAAGGTGGCAGAACAAAAATATCTTATTTGACATTTATGTCATCGTCATTTTTCACTATTATTAGCGGCTTCCTGAAGTCGCAGAAATTAGTTTTGGCCCTCTAATAGTATGGCGACAAGTCATATTGCATGTTAAAAATATTAAGAAAAATTATTTTTTTTTTAATTTGTTACGGCCATTGTCCCCAATTGGCGACAGAGTAACAAAACCATATCTTATAATAAAATGTTACACTTTTTCTTTGATTAGATAATTTTTAAATCTTTTACGCACTATTCAGGCAATAAATAATAGTGGTTTTTTATTTTAAACCAATTGGCACAAAAAATAGCCTTAAATCAACAAAGTAAACCAAATTAGAGTGCCGCAACTAAAGGGGCTAAAAATAACATTTGCATTTGCTATGATATCTTGTACGTTTTTCTACAATTTGTTTAAACCTTTAAGAAGAGATATTTGTTTAACATTTAAAAACATAAGGTTTACATCAGTTGAATAGGTGTCCTTTTATGGGGACAGTGAGCGGTATCGAGCTTAGCTTGCTGAATTATGTGTAAAGCAAATAACTTACCAATTCAAATGCTATAAGGTTAATTAATATATACGCTAATTTTCAAACTATGTATATGATATCTGTTGGAGTCCCTTGTAAATTAATATTTTCTCATTAGTGCACAGATTTAGTACAGTTATTCATGTTTCTTGACAATGATTTCAGGCATAGCAAAATTTTGTTATACCGCAATCAAAATAGGCAATAATATGACTAAAATGTAACTTTAATTTAAAAATGGATGAGCTTAACTCATATAACTAAAAGATTCTATTCGTGCAAAAAGTTGCTGAATAGGGTTTAAATTAAAAATTGTTTAGTTTGGATAAGCGTTTTACTTGAATTATTACTACATATGATAACTAGCTGGTCTTGAATTGTTTTGCAACCATTTTTTTTTTTTGGTAATTAGCGAGGTAAATTGATATTATTTTAAAATTGTTGCCTCTGTAAATATTCAGATATTCAGCCAGCCTAATTAAATATTAAACTGAAACTTTTTAAATATTTATAAAAACACTGTCGCCTGAATAGTCTTTTTTATATACCTTTAAAAAAGAACACCCTTTACGTTTGGCATTACTGGATAAAAGAAAAACTAGAGAATTGTATATTGTTTCTTTTGAAATTGTTTAAACGTATCACATGGGTGGTGGCACTTCGTTTATAATAATTGCTTAAGATGGACGTAAATTATTAAATATCAAATGATTAATTTATTAAAAATATACATTTGATTTAGCTTTATTAAAATTAAAATGTAAGTTTATGCATTGCTCCATATCAATTATTATGACATTTTAACAATACTTCTAAGACAGACATGAAACTAATCTGCATTAGTAAAATAATTAAGGGAAAACTTAAGTTTTTATTTAGCAACAACTTTTTTTATAATCTCTACAAAATGCCTTTTAGTATTTTGTTTTATGAATTTAAATGAATCATTGCAAAACAAAAAGTTCAAAACTTAGTTAAAGTTTTCATTTCGAGTAAACAATTTCATGAAAACTTCATCCATAATAAATGCACTAAGTACTTCTAGATACCGCCAGTGTAGTGGAAAAATGCCCTTTAAACTTTTTAAAACAAAATACAAAAAAAGCAACAGAAATTTAAATATGCAGCAGGAAAGCAGCAACAAGAATTGAATAATATGTGAGTAAAAAAATATTGGAATTATTGAAACAATTACAAAATGGCAAATAAGTCAATAAAAGTCCTTAAATTGTTGAACAATTTACAAATCCCAATATAAAATATCGACTGCAAAGATGCTCTTAAGGTTGATAACAGAAATTTGCAAATGAAAAACTAATACTTTTAATTGATTTAAGTTTTGTTAGCTTTCAATCCGCTTTCTCTCCAAATAAATATCTGAACTAGAAGCAAACAAGTTTTCATTGTTTTCGAATGCAAAAACAATAACAGGAACAGAGAAAAGTAACTTCATTTGTCATTAAAGTTTGTCTAAATGGGTTTTTCCCAAAAGTCTTTGAGTAATTATGCAAAAAAAACAGCAACAATTTAAAACGGAAGAGCTTTGCCGCAAATATCGAGACGTTAGACATACCAGCAAAGGGAAAGGGACACCGTTAGCCTTACCATATGTACAACGGAAATCCTTTAATTTTTTCTCTAACACACACAAATACATATTGAGACACAACCGTAAAAACCTTGATTGTTTTTATTGCTTAAAACAATAAAATTAGGAGAAGGATACCAGCTCTTAAAACTTAACATTTTTAAAGAAAATTTGTTATAAGGAGGAGGCAAATTATTATATAAATTAATTTACTTTTTTAAGAGAAAAATTTTCCTCAGAAAATGTGGGGGCAAGTTTTTATTCATAATAAATAAAATTTTTGTAAAATTTTTTCACTTTACTTCCCTTTAAGTATGACTAATTGCATTCGTAAGCCAACCGTAAATGTTTTTGTTAATTGCAGTTGTTGTTGCTGCTGCTTTTGCAGTCGTTCCAAATGGTGTTTTTCATGCTCATATACATATGTGAGTTTTATGTGTGAGTTTTTGCTGGGTAGTGTTTAAAGTAATCCTTGTAATTAAATATTTTTTGTGTTCGTTTTGTTGTTGTCAAAAAAGTTCTTGAAACAAACAACTCAATGTATGCAAAATTAGTAACTTGAACTTTTTACAGTGTCGACACTGTGTTGCATATAATTTGCACGTAAGAAAAAGTTTTGCCTCCTTTTTTTTAACAGTAAACGCGCCATTGCATGTAATAGAGTGTCTGGCTGTATGTATGTGTGTGAACGTTTGTTTCTAGCGGTGATTGTGTCACGGTGTATGTGAGTAGAAACGATGAAGTTGAAGTCATTTCCGTTACGACCCGCTTTTTTGCTTTTTGTTGATGGTTTTAGAAACAACTTCCTGCCAAAGTTATACAAAGGGAATTTGCAGTTTTATTTATTTTTGTTTTAGTTGTTTAAAAATACCATTTAAAGGTTCTTTTGCCTTTGGCCTTGTCTATAAAACGCACTTTAAACAAATTTAGTCTTAACTCTTGAAAAGAAAACCTGAGTAGGAGTTTTGTTTAACAAAAGACCAAGGGTGGTTTGTTTGCATTCATTATTTCATTCTAAAGACATTATTGTTGTTGTAGTAGTAGTTGTCATTGTTGTTGTTGTTACTGTGGTTTTTGTTTATTGTCGTTCATGTAGTTTTTGCAAGTGGAAATTTCAATATCTTGATTGGACATTTTGTGGCAGTTTTATGCTAATTTTGTGAAAGTTGTCATTACAATGTTTTTTTATAGTCTAAATTCTGTTGATGGTAAAAACTCATTTTACTCTGGGTCGTTTCTTGTTTTGTATCTAATAAAACACAAACGCATTTTAAAGAATTCCTGCCATATTTGTTAATCATTTTTGTTTTCAAATGTTCTTGTTTGTGGAAGTAGTTTAAAGGCGAAACAATTTGTAAGAAATTTCATTGTCTGTTTGCACACAATTGTTGTAGTTGGCCATTAATGTAATCAAAAAATATTTTTGCAATTTATATAATTTGCTTGATTACAAACAGCAATGAAGTGAAATATTTGCATAATTTAAATGCTTAAAATATTAAAGCAACAAAATTGTTTAAGAATTAAAAAACCTTCAGGTCAAAAAATAAAAATGTTTTTTTTCATAAATATTTAAAAATTCTTTCCCAAATTTTGATCCTTATCAGTAAACCGACAACTATTCCTAATCAGAATGAGAGTTCAGCAAGATAATTTTCAGTTTCCTCCAATAGACTGTCTAGTCTGCAAGTTCTAACGTGCTTTATTCAGACATCGTTTAGTGCTGAACAAGAGTAGAGGAGAAAATAAACAAGAAGTTGTAATGTTGTATGCACATCAGCCAAAAACCTCATGGCGACATGGCTCTGGAAGACTCTTTTCGAATATCCTTAGGTGACTTCACCTATTTACACCTCTGAGATAATGAAAATAGGTAAAATTTAAACCCTATAAGTTTGAATTTCCACAAAGTACCAAAAACGTATTCATATTTTTGGCGATGTGACGAATGCAGTTAAAAGTTCAAAGTGCCCCAAAAAAGTACCAAAATATAATTGTTACCGGTTTTTACCCCTTAAGGTGGATTCACTCACTGTGTCAAGCCAAAATTTTTGTCCGGACAATTTTTTTTTTATATTGAGTTTGACGTCCCTCTTTTTGAGGGAGACAAATATTTTTTTCCGAACAACTCTCAGTTTGAATTGGTTTAATTTTAATTTTTGTCAAGACAAAATTGAACTGAGTTGCCACTAGTTCAAATTTTTTCATACGAAGTTGAATTTAGTTGTCAAATCGGGTAGCAAAATATAAAATCAATTCAAATCTTATATGCCGTGTTTACGTATGTATGAATGAATTAAATGTAGTAGCTTTGATTTTCCGGGCAAATTTTTTAAAATGAGTGAATCATGTTCCAGAAAACTCTCAGTAAAAAATGTTGTCCGGACGCAATTTTTGTCGAACACAAGTGGGTGAATCCACCTTTAGGCCCTTAAATTTGAAAAAAAGTATCGGACACCTATCCGCTTATTTTTGAGTAGAATACAATGGCCCGTATTCATAGTTATGAACTAAAGTCTGTTCTTTTTAAAAACGACTTTAAATAAAAAACATATTATTAACTCTTTTGCTATTATAGTCAAAAATAAACCAACTTTTAAATGGGTGAGCCATCAAATCGTAACATGTTTTTATACAAATTTTAACAAAATATGAGCAAGTGGGAACTCTACTCAGCTGATTTTGTATAATGTTGACGAATGTAACAAAAAAGAAAAAACAGAAATGCCAAAAAAATTAAAATATTTTTATTTATTGAAAAGAACAAAAATTAAAAAGCACTTATTGCACTTTTTAAGTTAATTTTACATTAAAAAAAATTAGGGAAGCAATGTGGGCTGCTGGCTTTTGCAAAAGACTGCTGGTTTTGTGTTTTTAGGTAAGTTAAAAACAAGTTCAGCTATTTTTAAGTTTAAAGTCGACTTTTGCGTTAAAAGTATATTTTAACTCGTCTATAGTATACAAAAAGCATACTTTACAACTATAAAAGTATACTTTGTTTACGGACCTTTACTGGTAATGACCTGGATAACTACTTATTTATTTGGTTACTTATATTCAAAAAGTAATAAGTTGCTTGAAACTTCATACATATATACAAATGTATATAACCAGTACTACCGTAAGCCAAAGAAAACCTACTTATTTTTGAACATCCCAACTGTAACAAGTAAGAGCGCTATATTCGGCTGTGACAAATCGTATATACCCGTCACTATACTTATGTATGTATGTATGTATTTACATGTCCGAAAGGTATTTAAAGTCTTACAAAACTTGATTTTTTTATGATATTGATTTTAGTCCATATAGGTTTTTCGCCCATATCTTTGCTGATTCTGGGCCAATTAGCAAATATTTTTCAAATTTTCCAAAAGTTTCCCAAAAATGCATGTTCCCAAAAAAAAAAATTATTTTCGCTTATGTCGCTTATTTTGCTAATATCTAGAATTTTTTTCTAAATAGAACTAAAAACACATGCAGTTTTATAGTTTTGTTAAATCAGTTGTAAAAAAGTTTTTTTGGTAAAAAAAAAGTTTTTTTTTTTTTAGCGGAGAAAAAGCCTTATAGTGATTTCTTTTAAGAATAAAATTCTAAAAACCCTGACTCAATCTTTTTAAATATTTTAAGTTTTATTTAGTGTTAAAGCGCACACACGTGCATGTAGATACATAACAAAAATAATTTCTTGTTCCTTGCTAAGGATAACTTTAAGAGGTTCATGTTTTACACATAACTATGCTTATTAAAAATCGATTTGGTAAACTTTCTTCGGTAAATACAAAATATATTCAATGACTTTTACTGAGTTGAGGCAAATAGTTCAATTATTTTAAAAAATCCTCAAAATGTTTGTTCTTTCGTCAAAATTTTTTTTTTTTTTGATTTTTAACCTCAAATTACCTCAAACAGTTATAAACTTAGTGACTTGATTTTAAATAACTCTGCTTAATTTTTTAAAACAAAATTATTATTTTACCAAATTATATACGTAATTGATGGTTTAAACTTGTTATTATAAACGTCTGCTTATTTTGTTTTTATTCGAAGTTTGGTAAACCAGTAAAGCCAACAGCTTATTTTTAATTTAGAATTTTTTCAAAGCTGGGCCATTAATTTGAAATGCTTTAAAATTTGCCAACTTTCAAAAATCTACCAAAACTCTTTGTTGCGTTAGTCGTTACTCGTTAAATTTTTAGTTTTCTGATTTTGCAGCAACAAAATATATGAGGAAATCAACGTGTTGTGAGTGATTTTATGTAATTCAGCTTAATAATGTAAACACGAGAATATTCTTCTCATACAAAGCATAATAATACATACCTTCTTTAAGCACTAGTGAAGGTCAGGGTCTCTAGTCGTGAATTTCCCAATTAAGAGCTTTATCAAATTACTCTGAAGAGGTATGTTTTTTCTGATAAAAACTGACTTTATCTGGAAGCAAATTTGCTACTATTAGTCACCTCCTGGAATAAGTTTTTGTATAAAAAAAAATTCTTTAAATAAGAATCAATATGTATTGAAACTATTTACAATTTTTTTAAAAATCATGCTTTATAAGAATATAAAATGTCTATTAAAATTGGCTTGTAATCATTTAAAATTTATTTATATAAATTGCATTGTCTGTTAACTTGCTGTCCAAGTAGGAAAGATATTAATAAACAATTTTCCTTTTCAGGAAGCAAAACTCTCAAGAATGACTTGTGATTTTAAAAAGAAATATTCCAGTTTATCATTTTCAATAAAGTTTGCCTTTTTAGAAGGTAAAATTCATATAGAAAATTTACCTTAAAGGGTAGCAAAGTGTTTTAAATACAAAATTTGTTTTGTCATAATAATTTAAGTCGCACCTTTAACGGTTTTTCAATTCAATTGAATAACTTTTGTCACACTTAAGTTTGTAAAAGTTTTCTGCCTAATAAAAAGACAAAATTTTAATTTCTGTAGATAAAAGATTTTAAAAAAATTTGCTTGCTAAGCAAATTTGCTTCATCTTCTATTCTTAAAATGTTTACTTAAAACCATAAAAAAAAATCAGACAGAAAAATAACTGACTAAACTATACAGTTGCAATTCTTTTTCTTAAGCAGATAGTGTTTTGGTTTGCTTTTCTAGTAAATTATTGAAAAAGAAAAAAAGTCTCAAAATAAAAGCAAACAATGTGAGTCACGTATTTATGTTGGCTTTTCCTAAAAAACAATAAAAAAAAGCATAAAAAATATGAAAGGAAAAAATTCTCAACAAGACATGTCCGCTGTCAGTCATTTACGAATAGTAAGTCTAATAGCAGCAAGAAAGGTTATTAAGTCTGTCCGTAAAAGAGGGCACTTAATATAAAGAAAAGTTATTTTAGAAGCAACAACACAATTCGGCAGTTTAAGGTTGATGCCAGATCCTGGCTCTGCTTGCATAACTAAACATTTTCTATTATTACAATTGTCACTTTGGACAAATAAACTAAATGAAAAATATATTTAACTTAAAATTACAACAACATTGTTTTTTTTTTTTGGTCTTTAACGAAATTTTTAGGTCTTGGTGTTTTTGGGCAGGGACCAGACAAATATATCGTGTAAAGAAAAAACAAACAACAGAAAATGTTTCGTTATTCAACAAAAATTTGAACTAACGACAATTGAAAAACTAGTAAAAACACACATTTTTACAGTGGATTTTGTGTTTTGAACATGAATACGTACAGAAAATACAAATAAATGACTGACGGAGTGAATAAATGTTAAAAGAAAGAAACAAACTATTTTGAAAAAAACAAGACTACTTGACTTTGGTAAAATTACATTCTTTCTTTCTTTTCTTTTTTGTGATTCTCTCAAAAACAGAGGACTTTTGTTCTCAGTTTGTGATTTTTTCTTCTGCTTAATACAGTATAGCGTGGACAAACTAAAGTCCTATTATTACAAAGTTGAAAGCAGGACCTTTGTCCTTTAATAATACTTGAAAAAATTGGTTTTTGTTACTTTTGCTAGTCTTTGCTTAGTTGCAAATAACAAAATGAAACAAATACCAGAAACAGCAGAATTCAGTAAAAAAAAAAACAAATATAAATTAAAATTTCAACACGAAACCCATCATCATTGTCTTCTTTTATTGGATACAAATTATTGAAAGTTACTATTGTTTTCAGGCGGCACTGTTTAATCAACACAACCATATAACACATACAAATCGATTATAAAATTTAAACAAATTTTAAATTTTAATTAATTAGATTTATTTTAATAAATTAGTTCTTTAAAAAGCCTCTATTTTAGGGTTTAAAAAATATTTCTCATAAAGTATACGTATGGAAAAACAATTAAAATTTCAATACCCTAAAAGTATACTTCATACTTTTTAAAAACTACTTCTAACTCAATGAAATTCTTTGCTCTGTTTTTAACGTATTACACTTTTCAGTTCTCCTTTTACTTGTTAAATATATTTGTTAAAATGCAATAACAATAACAATAACTATTTAGAAAAACAATGAGAGACCATAAAGAAAGAAACAGAAACAAAAAGAAAAAATTTCAGCAGGAAAACAATGTGGCAACATGATTATTGACAGAATGAAAAAAAAAAAATTAAAAAAGAGAGGATTTTTTTGTTGAAAAAAGCGAAAATGATTGCCAAAATCTTGATCTCAAATGTGGAATTTAAAAAAAAAACTTAATAAAAAATTTTACAAATAAAGAAAAAAATTTAAATTTTCCAACATTAAAAATAGAAGGTCCAATTTTTTTTTATAAATGAAAATGTATACATTTTTTATTAAAACGTTTTGTAAATATATAAAATACATGTACATATGTCGAATTCGCAACTTAAGGGGGTTGTGTAACTATTAAAGTTAAGAATAAGTTTGCAATTAATTTTGTTTTTGCCAAATTTTTTTTAAAGTTTATTATAATCAAGTTTCCGACACTAATCGAATAGAATGGTTGGCTCTTTGGTCTCTACTACTGCAAAATAATAAAAAAATACAAGAAATGCAACAATGCTAAAAAAGCTTTATGATGAACACCGATGGATGATCGATAAGCAAAAACAAAAAACATGTGATTAATTACAAAATAAACAAAACAGCAAAATCCAGTTTGTTAGTAAATGTCATTGTTACTGATACAATTTGGAAAATAAAATAAAAGGCTTATTAAAATTTCCGTTTTCTGTTTTCTAAAAATGGTGGGTCAAATAGATAATATTTACATCAAAAACGCAGGGGTATCAAAAAAGAGTGCTGATGATGAAAAGTTTATTCAACTTAAGTTGTTTATCAACTAGTTCGTTCTTTTAACCTAAAATAAAATTTATTTTTATATATTTAGCTAATAGCAACTTTAACATTTAAAACTATTTATAAAAAAGTCCTTTAAGAAAAACCACATTATTTTTTTAAGAGTTAATGTTTTTTTAAAAATATTATATAAAATTCATAATTAGTTTTTGAACGTATATCGAACGTAATATCAAACTCATTAAACTAAGAATTCACTTCCTAAACGTGTTTTTTTTGTTAATTTAAATAATTTTCAAAATTTTATAATTCGAAATTTTAACTCAAATTTTGATGTAATCAAAAAAAAAATTGTTTTTTTGGAGTAAAAAGTTGTTCAATATTTGTTGCATTTTTATACCCTTCACACACACACCTGTGTTAGGGGAATATATAGGTTTGTTATTCCGTTTGTAATTTCTTCAAT
>NDXZ01102583.1:0-13037 GCA_003055125.1 Paykullia maculata | reverse complement strand
AAAAAAAAAAAAAAAAAAAATATTTTATAAAAAAAAAATACTGAATGTTGTAGTTGCTTAAGTAAAGGTAGTAATTTTTAATATGCCAGAGTTCACCACCTTAATAAGCAAAAATTAATTTAATAAATTTTCTATTTGAAAAAGATTTTGCCACTGAAAATTATTTCTATTTATAGGAAAAACTGTTTTTATAAAATTTTTCAAAATTTATTTCTCTTAAAAATCCTCAAGTTGATTAATAATTACATTTGATGTTTATATTGTTATCATTTCTGTTTAACAAGGTTTTATATTTTATGAGTTTTTTTTTAAAGCTGTTTCTTATTTCAAAAATTTTATTTAATTTTTTTGAATTAACTAAAAACATTTGTGCTATTCCATCGAATGGACCCTGCATTATCTTTGCTTTTGCTTCACTAAGCTCTCACAGTCTTTCAATCTTTTTATTAATGAAACTAAAAACTTCTTGACACCTCCTCCTTCTACATTTTTCAAAAGAACAATATTTTCACTTTTTATTTTCAACACATTAACAGACAAATCAATAATGGCTAAAAGAGCGAATATTTAATGGCTAAAATGTTGACCTAATTTCAGACAATTATGCGTTTTTTAGTTACAAGTGTTCTTTAATTAACAAAAAATGTATTTAAATTAATGAATTAATATGTTTGTTAGTTTGAGTCCGTAATGCTTATCAATTGTACATAGTTTTTGGCAAAAAGATTTATTGAAAGAAACACCAAAAACCACTTGTAATAATTTTATTTCGATTGCTTTTGGCAACTTTACATTTTCAAAAATTATTCTCAATTGTTTAGTCATTCAACTACAAAAAAAACGTTTGCGTATTCAATCAAAAATAAATATATTAATATACATATGTGTAATTACACTGGGCAACAAAATTTGATTTTTTTNNNAGTAAAAATAAGTAACTAGACAAACATTTTATAATCTGATTTAACTTAAATATTTCCAAAAGTAATAAACGTCTGATAAAAAAAAATTAAAACATTTATTTTATAAATTTAAGATTTTCTAGCAGAGTTAGCTTTTGGCTGGCCGCCTTTCATCGTAATCACCCGTTTGTCCTTACCGCGTTTTTTTATTTGGGAATTTCCTGATGCAAATTTTCTCAATTCTTTCGGTTACAGCTCCCAAATTCTTTGAAAAAAGTCAAGGGCTAGGTCTTAAATATGAATCTTAAATAACATGTTGAAACCCAATGCTCGATAAGCCAATAGAAAATTTGCGACATCTTTCTTGGTTTTTCTATATCATTTAATTTTTCTTTAAACATTGGACCTTTTTTCAACTCCCTGAAAACCTTCTTCTGTCTGTCTTTATACGCAATGAAGACAGACAATGAAAGTGGCTCTACAAGTGGTAAATTTTTCAGTCCAGGGGTTAGAGATGCTCGCGTAAGTCATACTTTTTTATGATAATGGGTTCCAAAAAAACAGTGAAATTCGATATAACCCTGCCAAAGTCCTAATAATAGAACAAAAATCTCCAAATCACCACAGATTTCTAAGTGGTATTCACCACATTTGATCACAGTAAAACCAAAATACTGACAAAAACCCTCTAGTATAGGCCAATCGAAACAAAACTTCTGCAGTTTCCCAATAAGGGGAGGTGGGAAAAGGTCTTAGGTATCAGAAATCGTGTGGCATAATTAGAGTTGACCAGTGTTTTTTATATATTTGGAGCTGTGTGTCAAGTATTAAGAAGAACTATATTCAAGTGTATTTATTTCAGTGAACATTTAATAATTATTATCTTTTGTTTAGGTTATGCGAACAAAAGCTTTTTTATCTTTGCAAACAAATGGGTTGTGAAAAAAATTATAATTTAAAAACCACAAACTCAACAACAATTTCTTAGACAAACAAGCACACATTAGGCGTTTTTATTCTTGCTGCGATTTTTAAGAAAATGAAAACATCAAACATTTTTTGCAAAAATATACAAAAACTACATATTTTTTTAATAGATCGACAATTCGAAATTATGTTATAAACCAACTGGTTTTTTGCATAACAAAATAAAATCACGCTTTTTTACATTGTTTAAATTTTCAGTATCAAATTTTCAAATATTTTGTTTAAAACTGTTAAACTTTTATATACATTTTCAAAAATTTGAACTTAATTTAGATATATTTAGGATTGCAAATATTCACTATTTTGAAAACTTTCGATTTTCGAACTACAGCTCCACCACAATAAGATTTTATTGCTGAATGGAATTTACTTGTACAAATCGGAATAAGTTTCTCAACTAAACTATGTTTTTCGTAAAAAATCTGCACAATTTGCAGGTGTCATTTAAGTGTCAGTCTATTCATGACAGAATGGCAAACGAAACCAAATACAAAACAAATAAAAGCTGTCAAAATAGCGCACATATCAAGCTGAGTTGTCAACTTAAAGTTCTATACTCTTTAAAAAAAACACCCTTTAGAACATAGAAATTTTTGGATAAATCAACTTATTTTCAAAATAAATTCGATTAAGAATAATAACGTACCAATATAAATCAAACAGTTTTTTAGGTAATGAAAAAAATCTTAACTCTCTTTTATATGTACATATACATATATAAAAGTGTGACTGACCCACAGTCATTTTAATCTTAATGCCACACCGAAGTTCGCACCAATTTGTTAATTTGTTTTCATTATTTATTTGATCTAGTTTTAATTGTAAGAATTTAACGCTCTTTTTTAATACTTAAATCAAAAGTTTATTTTCAAACCCTATTTCGTAAGCGTTAAAAAGAAATGTAAATAAATATTAAACACTTCTCTAAATAAATAGTGTCTTAAAGTATGTACTACTCCAAGACCTCCCTCTCCCCACCAAAAAAAAATAAAAATTCACGTGTTTATTTAACAAATTTTGTACGTGTTTAAAATAGATTTTAATCAACTAAAACTGTTCATGTGTTTGTAATATTTTGTATATGTATGTATGTTTGTATGTCATTTTAAAGCTTTTATATCTCCTATTGAGAAACCTTTTTAAATGTTTATGTATAAAAACCAACAACAATCACTTGGCTTTTTTTCACAAGATGTTTTTGATTCAATGTTTTTTTTTTTGCTCTGGTTATTTTATTATCAGTTAAATTAATCATAAAAGTTTTTTGGTTTATTTGTGTAAATAAGTGGCGCCTTAGAAAAGATTTATTAAGTTAAAATTCACAGTTATTTTTAGTTTATAAACATTCATGTCTCGTTTTTGAATAAAGTCTTTAAAGAAAATAAACTTTTTTTGCAACAAACAACTTAGTTATTAAAATTGACACTTAGCAGGTATTATCGAATAAAAATGCATTTAACTGTCAGTTCTCTTGCTTTTAACTACTTAATATGTCAGATATTTTTAACAACTAAAAAAAAAAGGTTTATAGCATTAAGAAGAAGTTTTATCATATATCCATTTAAAACCATATGATTTTAAATAAAATTTAGTATTTGAGATATTTTTATTATTGGTGCATATTCATGAACAACTTTAAAATCTACCAAAGGTTTTTAATAGAAAATATTCTTACAATTTTTTTAAAGTAATCGTACACTAGAGGAATTCATTTAAATTTTTAGTTTAGACATTATTTAGGCTCTTTTGTCAGATAGTATATCATGTAACTTTTTACGCTTATAACTTTTAAAATAATAAATCGATAACACAAATTTTATTTTATTTTCTACGCTAAATCTCACACTTTCCGGTTACGCAATAATAGATTATTAAAATGGGATATAAGTTTGTTTGTTTTCGCCGCAATCATGCTTAAACGACCGGACAGATTTTTATAAAAATTGACAGATAAGTATTTAAACTCTTAGATGACAAAATAGATTATCCTTTTTGTAAACATTTCCAGTAAGCGTGGCAACCACCATACAAAGAAGTAGTTTTTGTCGTAAATCTTGCATATTGTTACCTCTGAAGACTCTTAAATTTGTGTTGGTAATTCGATTATCGTTGCGTATAGTTGGGATTTAAATCAGGGTCGTCCAAACACATGCATTCACAATTTATGCTTCTCTCAGTTTTTTGTTTTTGAGCGTAATTGGTGTTCTCTTATTCCACTGAAAAAAATGTTTGTACCGTTTTTTACCACGAGTCTTACAAGTGTATTTAAACTGGTTGTTGCAGTTTAGCAATTCATAATAAAAATTAAGTCATTTATATCGCAAATAAAAATAATAAATTGACGAACTTCAGAAACTTTTAATAATAAAATAACTGAGTATACTTTTAATTTGGAAAGTTTGCAAATATATATTAAAAACGGCACTACACCAGCCGTATAATATGTGGTTATATGATAATTTTTCATACTCGCCATGACATAAGCGATAATGCCTCTCAACAAAAAAAAATTTAAAATTACGGACCACCGTGAGTTGCCTTATAAGCACTTAGCTTTACCGAAGTAATTTTCGGCATTCTCCCATTCAATGTTAAACATTTTGTGTTCTAGTAATAAGCGACTAGACAACCTGCTCATATGTATAATCAAACCAGACTAAATGTTTTTGTTAGTTATTCCATTATATATTAAACATTTTGGTCAGTGTTGTTTAGTTAAAAGAGAGATAAAAATACAAATTATTTCTTATGCTCTTTTCATTAGTGTGAGAGCATTCGCACATGTGCGGTGTTTTGTACGACGCGGGTTTAAATGCACTACTGCTAAAAGTGGGAGTGGCTCTTCCCATACAAAGAAAATACATTTTATTAAATATTTTTTCGAGAACTGTACCATGAAAAGTCTAAAACTTCTGCATGATTAACTTTGATTTAATTTTTCTTATTTAAACCAAGAATGGAATACAAAGAAAGCACATTAACTGGGGAACTGTAAAATCTGCAGTAAGAATCTTAAAACTTAAAGCGTAACTTAATAATATTTATAAGCTTGTTTTAGTCAAAATTATATAAGATAATATGAGGGGCGTGGCATCTTTCTGTGAATTTGTTTGAACTTGGCATGAATTATTTTGACATTAACTGATTTATTTAAGCCAAGCAGTGGGGTCGTAACACCCCCTTTCAAAACGAAAATACGCTGCTTGGGGAAATAAAAGGGTTTAACTTGTTTTATTTATTGGGACCCAAAAATAATTGGGATTTTTAACAGAAAAACGGATAGAGTCACTTTGTTTATAAAGAAATTTCAATTTAGTGCCTATTTGAAAAATTATAAAAACTTAGCGTAAGTCACTTTCATATTTGATAAAAAAAATGGGTAAAATACGAGCAAGGAGCGTGGCAAGTCCATTGTTATGAAAATTGATTTGCAGATCTATAAAAACTCTAATCTTTTAATTGCAAAAGACCCACACTAGTATCGACTAAACAATACAATTTAAGCCGCAAATGAATAGGATCAATAAAGGGCCGTTACCACGCCTTTTATATAATACAAATTCACTTAAAGGCATAAACTGTAGTACTTATGAATATTCTTTAAATTTCTTCTTAATGGTGTTAAAGGGTCCGAGGCTTATCGCGGGAATTATCATGGGGCATTGCCCCGTTAGGTCCAGGACTAGTAGATGGTTTTATGGCACTCCGGATTTTTGCAGGTTGTGCGAGGATGAGAAGGAGTTGGAGACGGTAGAGCACATCATCTGTCACTGCCCCAGACTACAGAACCACAAGCTTAAGTGGCTGGGCAGGCGATTTTACGATGGTCTGAATGACGTCTCTGGGTGTGAGATAGAGAACGTCGTTGGGTTCATCATGGGGATTGGGTGGTTGACAGGCGGATGAGTGTATGTAGGGTAGTTTGGGATGTTTTTCTGGCTTTGGGGGACTTTCGAGACTCGTTTTTCTTTTTGTATCTTTGCTTCTTGCATTTCTTCTTCTTTCTACATCTAAAATTGTTCGATCTTCTTACTTTCCTTTGAAGGGATTCACAATGGTCTCCGAGTGGAGGTATGCTTCAACACCACCCTTCTGAACTATACTAAACTATGTATATATGTATGAATTAGGGATTAAAAATTTAAATTACAATCAAATAAAAATAGTTTTCTGTCAGCCGGGTACAAAACGCTAGTTTTCTATAAAACTGTATATTGCTTTGATTTAGACCCTCAAAACTTGCGAATGTTTTACACAAAAATAATTAAACAAATTTCCCTTCTTTCAACACTATACAAACAATTTGTTAAATGCAAATAAAAATAATTCATTCATGCATTTAGCAAATTATTAATTTTATTATTAATGAATGTCTTGTTGTTGTTCTTATCAAGAACTTACATATTTTAAAATAATCTAACAATTAAAAATTTTACAAAATCGCATACAACAGATAACGGGAAGGCCTCTTCCAACACGAACTCCAATTAATCACGATTATCGAATATTGAAAATAAAATAATAAAGAAATGAAACGTATAAAAACTAATCATTTATAAAAATAAATAACATCAAAATGACAACAATAACAACAAATTTTTTGTTAAAGGGTGGTCAAAAATAATGTTGTTTTTAAATTTAGTGATTTAAGTGCAAAAACTAAGCCTTTTCAATTTAATAGAAAAACAAATAAATGTTGTTGTTAAGCCACGACTCACTTTTGAATTCATTGAATTTGCAATAAATTTTTATTACTTTTGGAAATTATTTATAAGTCTGTAAAGCTGTATATAGCCTTTATGCGCGGTTAATTAATTCAGGATTTTTTTTTATTTCTAGTAAAAAAACACAATGAATTTTTTGTAATGAAGACATACAGTAAAAATAATCTGAAGTTACTAAAAGCAAGTTATAATGTCGAATCTTGGTAAAGGGTATACCAATTACAAGTAAATGAAAACTTACTAAACATAATATATTTATTTAAAAGGTGATTTCAACTTAATTTTTTATGTAAAGGTTAACATCTAAAATTAACTAGATAAGAAAAAAAATATCTTATATGTGTGGAGTTGTAAGCCTACCTGATAATCAATATGCCTGACGATAACCAGTTGTTTTTGTTTGTTTTTGTTGTAACTCTTTTGTTGTTACTCTAAACAACATTAGTTTTATGTGAAAACTTACAGCCGTATTTATAACAAAAATTTAGCATGGAGTTAGCATAAGTGTCATTTTTAATGTATTTTTTTATCTATTCTGCTAAACTCATGTTAACTCTTATTATTGGTAGCTAGAAATTCTTATAAATAAACTCTTTTCCAACTCTCTGCTTAGCCAATCGGTTTGCTAGTGAGCAGATAGTTGTATGTGATGTATTGTAGTTTCTAATTTTTCGCAAAACTTTGCTGGTTATCAACATGAAAATTTCCCCATAAATGTATATTTAATAAATTGTATTTGATTTTGGCCTGTAGACATCTGTTGGCTTTGAAAGCCTTACTTTAACATTTACACAAACAGACAGACATCACCATATCAACTTCCTTTTCTAAAGGAATATCGTAGCAATTACAAATTGAATGACCAACTTTTATGAGTTTTCAGTCATAACCTGGGGTATAACAAGTAAGAGCGATATAATTGGCTGTGCCAAATCTTATATACCCTTCACCATGCGTAGCCCATTTAGACCAAATATATAAACAATTTTCAATAATGAATAATAAAATAGAAAACAAATTGTATTCTTTGAAAACGAACAATTTGTTCTTACTTCGGTTTTCTTAAAGTCATCTAAAAATTGCATTTAATAAGCGTTTTAAATACTTTTTATTTGTAAAAGTTTTTTAAACTTTATTAAAAGAATTTTTATAAAAATGTGCTTTGTTAGAAATATTTTTAAAACAATATTTGAATTGGTTATGTAAATGTTAAAGGCATTTTGCGTAAATAGCTTGCATTCAAATTGATATCAATATTTGTTAATTCTGCAATTCGCTTTTGGAAAGGATTACACAAATAACTTAATCAACCTTGTGCACAAAAGTCTCAAAATTTTAATCTTCTTAATAATTCTTGAGGAAGTAAGAACAAAAATAAACCACCGAAACAACTCAAATAACTTTATAATTACTTTTGTTCTTTACAAACTTATAATGCTAATAGCTTTATTTTGGGAATTAACTTGTTTTTTATATAAATATTATTAAGTTCAGGTAAATATTAGCCAACTTATTGTACACATATAAAAAACAAGTTAGAATTATATATTCAACCATGCTAATTACAAAGTATGTACTTGCAAAATATTTGAACAACTCATAATCTGGTTGTATTTTTGTATCGATGTATATTGGTTAAACTATAAATTGCCAAAAAAAAATTTGAATAATGAATCACTTGTATAAATTTCTAAGAAACTCAATTAAATAAAAACTCACAATTGAGCCAACTTAAGACTATTATATCTATCCCACGACTTACATGTTTTTCCTCTTAAAATAATACTCTAAAAGCCCTACTCCTCCTCTTTAGATGTTCCGTGTTTCAAATCAATTTGAATATTAGTTAAAAAGTTTTATTTATTTTAATTGATTAAAATATTTAATTTTATCTTTATTTAGGCTCGAGCTCAATTTTTATATTTGAATAAAACTTTTTTTTGTTTTATTAAATATAACTTTTATTTTAATTTTATTTCGATATTTCGAGCCCCTTCGGTGCCGTCTGTCTTTCGAAATATTAAGATATTCAAATATTTTTTAGGTCTGATACAAAATGGGTTAAGTTACTACTTTTGAGTATCGAGTACCTAAAAAATACACCTGACATTATGTGATTAATACTTTTATAACTCTTCAACTATTTAAGGTTTTTTTCCGATATTCAACGAATTGGTAATCAATTAATGCATATATTTTTGTATATTAAAAAAGCTTTTAAAGCTTTAAAAAAACATCATATAACAATTTATTTATAGTTTTATAATTTCATTTCAGCACTTTAAAGATTGCAAATCTAATCATTTTATTAAGTTTGTTTAAAATTAACGGATATTATACAAAATTTGTCTTAAGACAACTTCATGTCCCTATAAAAAGATATTAGAGATATATTTTTGGAATCTACGAATTGATTTTCAAAAGTCGTAAAGTATTAAATTGTTAAAAATAAGTATACTTTTGCTGTCGAAGCTATTTTTTTTTTGATTCCGCAAACGTATATGCATATAATTCAGATGATTTTTCAGTGCAGCGACTGCAGTTGCCTCTTCCTACAGTTACGAAATTATATTGTATTTTTATGTCACTAGAATCACAATAGACAAAACCCTAATAGTATTGCGGAGTTGCAATCAAGTACTTAATACTCAAAAAAATGATCAGTATTAAAAACTAAGTTCGCGAATGCTCAATACTTCCATAACTTTACTGGCGGTTGAATAGTTCATGATTTGCCTGTTTTCAAAAAAATAACACTCAAACGCTGTTTTTAAATGTATTTTAAGATTTAACCGTCTTAATACTTATTTTAAATATTTCCCTAATACATAAAAATATATTGTGAATAAATTAAAATAAAAAATTACTGAAGATCGCCCTAATGTCATTACGAAAAGAAAATTCTATTCAGCAACGTATTAAAATTAATTGTTAACATATTTTTTATGTCCATAAATATAAAATTAATTTAAATAATGTATGTATATACGACACATAATGAACTACCTGTTTAAAAACAAAAACTTAAATGAATAATTTAATTTTGTACTGACTGACTACAACAACAAGTGCTTTAGTGAATCATCAATACTAAATACATACATATGTACATATATCTGTGTATGTATGTATAGATAGATGTACTGGCATAAAACATGAAACCGATGAAGATGAAACATTGTCTTCATCTTAAGATTCTTAAAACATTAAATCACTTTCAATGTTTATTAGATTTAAACGGTTTCCTCTTACCCTCCTCATATGATTGTTATTAACCAAATCATTATTTTTAACTATTTGCATGAATTTTTTTTTTCTCTTCAAACAACTTTTTATATCTCTTGTTAACTCTATTTATTTTTGTTAATTTATCTTTTAATTTGTTTAAGCTTATAATTCAGGTTCAAGTTGTATATATTTATATTATGTTTTTACACTAATACCCAGATTCACTGTCATAAGTTAACTAACTAATGGCTATGATTTCGCTAATGATATTTTATTCAGAGCTGGGGCCTAATTCTGGCATTCGATAGCGATCGAAATTTTACTCGAACGTGCGAGTTTCTTTGCTTTAGGTATAGGAATTGCAATTGAAATTGTTTACGTTTCGATCGCTATCGAATGCCAGAATTAGGCCCCTGTTTTTGATTAGTTAAAAACATTAAAAGCCATTGGTTGAATTTTAGTTAGACAAGAGCCTAAAAATATGCTATAGCAATATATCAATATTAAAACTTGATAATTTGATAGGATTACTATTATTTACCCTTATTAAAATGTTTAGTTAATTAATTAATGTACTGTGAAAATTAAGCATTAGGTAAACAATGGCTATCATTTTAGTTTACAAATGGTTAACTAACTACTGTCAATTTTGCCCTAAGTAAACTTAGTAATAATACATTATGAGTTTTAAACTTTTTTTAACATAAAATTTAATTTTTATTAAAACGTTTCTATTGATTGAAAGTTTATTAAAAATTTGTTTTAAACAAAGAATAAATACTAAAATGTTTGTATAAAGAGAATAGATAAATTGTCAAAAGTTTTCAATAAAAATGGAGAAACTTTTAAATCAATTAATTTTAGTTTTATTCTGGCTCAAGTTCATTTGTAAATTTTCAAAGAAATTTAATTTTTTATATGTGATAATGAATGAATAATAATTTTTGAAAAGTAAGTTTTTGCCGACACTAGCCGAGTGGAATGCATTTTCGAAACCAGCTACGGTTTTCATCATCAGCACTCTTTGATCGGTGGTTAATGTTGGATGTAAATATATTCACATATAAAAAATTAAATTTCTTTGAAAATTTAAAAATGAACTTGAGCCAGAATAAAACTACAATTAATTGTCTTAAAACAAGTAAGTTCGTAATAAAAAAAAACATTTAAACAAAAAGATTCTAATGAAACTTTTAAATGTTTTCTATCTATCAAGAATTCTTTAAAAAAAATTGTCCAATAAAAAATTCAATTAAATTCGTTTGCATATTAAGAACATCAACAGAGAGTAAATAGAGAATTTGTTTGCAAAATTCTATTCAAAGAGAAATCGTTATATATTTTCTAAAAATAAAGAAATATAAAACATTTTTTATAAATAATTTTGAATTTCATTAAAATACTTTTGCCGTTTTCTTCTCTGTGGGCTCATTTTATCATTTGAATCTTTGATGCAGAAAAAAAAGTATTGTTCTAGACAAATTTGGCACCAATTGGTAAATATTAACAATTTCAAAATTGCGTCAATGTTTACTGATATCTTTTAGTATCTCAAAATGTTAATGCTATTTTCAAAAATAAAACAAATAATCTTATTATGGTTTTTATTTCGCTGCATTTATTGTAATAAACCTTAAAACGACCCTAATTTGATAGCAAATTTGTCTAGGTTGATTGCAAATTTTTTTTTTTTTCAAAACAGAGGGCAAAATTGGGGCAACATTTTTTTCGCAAAAAAGAAGCGGCATTAATCAAACAAAATTTAACTTTTATCATTTTCGGTCACACTTCATGACCTTTTAACACCTTTTGCATTTGATTATTTTCTATTGTAATAAAATGTACATTTTCGAAAGCGCTTGATAAATAACTCTAGCGTTTTAACTCTCTTTTATGATTTGTGGACAAGTCATAGAGATTTTATCGTTTTACCATTTATGTGTGTGTGTGTTTTGTTTGTCTGTTTTTTATTTTAATGAATGAACTGCGTGCGGTCAATTTGGTGTTTAAGCGCCCGGCTATAAAACTCTTTAACGAATTTCTAAAAAATATAAAGAGTTTCAAGTAAAATAGCCCATAAAAACCGTAATAGGTAGCTGGCTTTATGATTAGACTTCCTTGTAATTTAAGAGTAATTGTTTAAGAAAAGTGAATGCATCTTTAGAATCATTGCACCCCTTGAGTTCTATTCAATGTTTTAAATGTTTATGACTCGATAAATGTTGTAAGGAAGTTTCTTGGTAACATGAACAATAAACAAGTAACACGAAATACACATACATACATACATAATTACGTACATTAAATACGTAAAAAGATAATAGCAAAAGAAGAAATAGATTTAAAAAAAGCCTATTAGATAGATAGAAACATTATGCAAAATACTGTTGCTCTTTCTAAAAAGTCTTTAACATGAGGTGGTAAAATGTAAATTATATTGTATCAAAGGTATTTACGTAATTAATTCTAGTCTTGCAAATATAACATATAGCATGGACTTGTTTGGTAATCATCGATCGTAGAACACTGACTGACTACTTTGACTTTACACTTAATATTAAAGAAAACACTTAAATAATGTTTTAACTATTAAGTAAATAAAAAACACAAATACTTATTTTTAATTATAAATATTTTTAATTGATAATGATCATTAAAAGATAAATGAAAAAAAAATCAATTAATTCATTTATTGATTTGTAGTTTTTTATTTAAAGCGTGTTCATGAAGAGACAAATTGAGTTTTAAAACATTTATTTGTAGTAAATTAGATCTCGATACTAATATTTTTGCCGGTTTGATATGCGTAAACGTAGTTTGGCCTTATATATATAGATGCTAAACCCAATAGACCAACTGTAAATTTACGTAAATATAAGTCTTGTTGGAACTTGACTTAACGGGTATGTATAATATAGTTACAAAGGTTAAGCCTCGGTACGGGGACAATTGTAGAATGAATTTACCTAAAAATACAAAAGTTTGTCCTTGGGCTTATAATAGTGAAAAAAATTAATGAAAATATGTTTACTATTGAATTATGTAAAATTATCTTGGTAACACTATTGCACGTAGCAATTTTACCTAACTGTTACGTTTCTCTTTAAAATATTATAAAAATAATTATCATTTTTTAGAAAACTATCGATTATTATCGATTCTCAAATTTTTGTAAAATTATTTCGAAACTTTACAA
>NDXZ01102525.1:0-10224 GCA_003055125.1 Paykullia maculata | reverse complement strand
ACCAATACCATCACAGTTTTAGCTATGAGCACCCCTGATTTATATAAACTATTTGGGATAAATTTTGCTAAGAGCAATAGGTAATAAGTTACATGGATGAGAGAAAAACACCTGAAAC
This sequence comes from Paykullia maculata, assembly GCA_003055125.1. Lineage (NCBI taxonomy): Eukaryota > Metazoa > Arthropoda > Insecta > Diptera > Rhinophoridae > Paykullia > Paykullia maculata. The sequence goes on along the minus strand of NDXZ01102525.1, from coordinate 10,106 downwards.
ACAGCGCTCATACTTGTTTTTCCTTGATTTTTTTTCATTTTCTTGACAGTTCTAACGTAACGACGTAAACATTAGTTACAGAAACATTTTTTCTCACATTTCGAAAAACGACGGGAAGTTTGTTTCATGACTTTTCGATGCAAAAAGTTCTCACTCAAGTTACAGAACCTTGGCACCGAATGAGATATAAAGTCAACTAATAGGAGGGCGTAAAGGTAAATTTTAGGGTCCAATTTTATGTTTTTCACTTATGAATCTATTAGGGCCTATTAATCCTGATTGAGAAAAAAAACATATAGAAGGGCGAAAATAAACTTTTTCTACCTATAAGGTTTTTAAAATTTTTTGTATTTTTGGGTCTAAAAATATGATTTTAGGAACTGTTTTCCCAAAATAAGCTGTTACCATATAAGATTTCGAAAAGTTAATTTAAATTTGTGTCGTACTTTTTTAGTTTTTGAGATTATAAATATAGAAATGTTAGCAATAATCAAGGTTAGTATAGGAAATCATATAGGATGACTAACTATTACTATACTAATTTTAGTGGTTTTCTGGAATATTCAATTTGGGAAAATTGATTTAAATAAAGATATACAGGGGCGACATAGAACTTTTTCATTTATACTAACATACATGAAAAAAATTAATAAACGTTATGGAGGTATGAGATTAAGGGGGTATAATTTTTGTAGGTAGATAGGTCGTGAGAAGGAGCTTTGAAAGGTCGAATGTCTCGTAGGACATACACTTAATCCTGCAATTGGCTTGTTGTGCGCTTCTTGCGATGGGAAAAAGGAAGAAGAGTAGCGAATTAGAAAAAAGACTAGCTCTGCTCACGGTTATACGAATTGTCTCAGCGCTTCCCATCCTACATCCCAAGAAAGCCACGCCTAATATCGTGTACGACATAAAGCATGAGTCCCTTGCCTGTGCAAAAGCAGTGCAGTGATATACAAAATGTTCCATCGTCCCGATATCCTCCCAGCATGCCCTGCAGTGGCTATTGTCCACTACTACCAGCCGGTGAAGGTGTGCTCGTAAGTTCGAGTGTCCTGTCAGTACACCCATCATCTTGCTTAATTCCAGTTCCCTTAACTCTAGGATCTTCAGGATAATTGAAAAAAAAAACATAGAAGCAAATGAATAATACTTTTAAAATAAGGTTGACAAATGTTTCTATATTACGTTGTTATTTTAGTAAAATTCCTCATTCGTTTGTTTATATTTTGAGAAATTTCAGCGTTTTTTCACTTTTTCACTTACTTTAATATCTTTTGCTTCCAACAAATGCTTTTGAATATATCCACTCATAAGCATCAACTTCTCACCATTTAATTTAAAAAAAATAGCAACGCACAATTTAAGCGTTTCCATTAAAGAATTCGATGGATTCCTAAGCGCGTCTTCACTTAGTTGGTTAACCCATAATTGTTGAGTCCTGTAAAGCGTTGACCGGAAGATTTGGACTTTCATTTTTTAATTTGTGGCAATTATATCCGGCCAAATTTTCCAAACCGTCATACTTCAAGTTTTCTAACTCATGTTCAGTACTTTGTAATATGTCTTTTTCGACACCAACATTAATACTCTTAAGTATAGTACCTAAAGTAACCACAAGAAAAATTAAACACTATTATATCAAATTGTAAATTGAAAACATCCTGGTTTAGGTGGTACGTTAAAATGAACTCAATATTACATTTTTTCTTTAATTCAACATGCAGCATTTCTAAGGCGTTAATTGATTGAATAATGACTGTAAAATTATTTGTGATAATTGAGATAGAAACGTATTTGTATAGAACGTACCAAGGATTTTTAAAGTCAACTTCAAGTTTATTACAATTGTGAAGCCACACTGCTTCATTGTTTTCAACAGGGTTTAAAGTGCTACCGTCAACATGTATGAACAGCATAGCAAACAGCAGCTTTTCCATACATGTTGACGGCAGCATTTTAAACGCTGGTTTTCAATATATTAAATAAAATTGTTTTTGTTATAAGGCAATCGTAATATATTGGTTGCTTCCAACTTGCAATTAAACCTTGTAATAAAAAAATAAAAAAAACACTTGAAGTTAGTGTAAATAACTCACCTCTCAAAAAAGCCACCTGAATATTATTAGCTGGTGGTAACATAGAGTCTTTGGACTTGTCGTAGCAGTATTTTTTTTGCCCTTATTTCATCAAAACTCAATACGCATAACCTTTCTGTTTCAGACATTTGGTTATCCGCAGACAATATTTTTACAACAGGCTTCAAAATTCCAGTTGACAAATCTAGTTTTTGAGACCATCTTTGAAATGTTCTGACCGTTCTTAAAGGGGGAAATCTTTTTTTCCTTAACAACTTGTAAGCCTTGGCACTTGTGGAATACAAAGTGATTGACTGTGCAATATCTGCTTCCGTAAAGTTTTTCCTTTTATCGCCGTTTTTAAGTTTTTTTATTTGGCCTCTGATCTTGACGATACAAATTTTTTATTGCAGAAGTTGTAAACTTTTTAAAAACTGACATACATTTTCTTTTCCAAAGTTTTTATGTGCTGTTGTATATTATCTTCTTTAACGCCATTCGTTATTGGAGTGCTTTCTTCGTCGCATATTTCAATTAAATTTGACACTTCAACTTTATTTGAAATTTAACTTAAGATCTCTACGGTCGTTTTGTCGCATGTTTCAATTAAATTTGAAACTTCAACTTTATTTGAAATCTCTGCGGTCGGATTGCTTAATCCTATTCATAATTATTAAGTAACAAACTTAAAAAGTTTTATTTCTGGTAACTTACCCATTTCAAATTTTAAATTTCTTTCAAAATCCTCCTGTTTAAAATGTAAGGCACAAATTTTCTCCTTTTGAACATTTATTGTTTTCCATTGATTAAAAAACTTTATCCAAGACTTTCTTTGTGCTGCATCTTTCGGGAAATTGTAAAACGATACAGCTGTAGTAAAAATATAAGCATTTAATTAAAAACACGTAAAATGTTATTTTTTTTACACAATTTCTCACATGTTTTTTTTACTATTACTTTGCATTGCATTTGCCCATTGCACACTTCATGTTTATGTTTCTGCTGTGTTTTTTTTAGTTTTTCTTTGTTCTGCAGCTTTTTTCACACACTTAACTATACTTTTCAATAATTATATTTTTTTTAATAATTATATTTTAACATGGCCAAATTTCAGAAAAACTTTCAGGTCTATTCAAATATTTCTAAAACGTAATTTCATGAATGTATGAATTTTTGACATTTAAAAAGTATCAGCTAATCTAGTAAGGCCACCTACGTACTTTTATTAAAAACAATTTACATCTATTTACAAAAAATTTACATTGAAGCTAGTAGCTCTTATATATACATACATACATAAATTTATGTGTATAGGTAGGTATATAATTTAACTGTGTTTTAAAAAAATTTCTCATAAGTGCTGTGTTTTTTTTTCTTTTGTATATTATATCACAATAATGTTTAAATTGGAAGATGAGAAATAACTAATACTGTGGAGGAGATTCACCGCCAGATGTTATTTTTTGTACACGATTGATATCGTCGTAGGCAATAGAAAAAATGCTTTTCTTTGCAGCAATTGGATTCCGACGGCCCATGCTGTTAAGCAGAGAGTTCAAGGCAATTCCAGAATCGTGATCATCTTCGAGGGTTGATGCGTTAAGTTGTTTTTGTACAGAAGAAGAGGAAGAATTGTGCGATAGAGTGGTGTGTATGCTATTGGGATCCTCGATGTAGAGATTTATTTTAGCGGAGGAGTTTGATACTTTTACTTCGTTTTCTTTTATAGGGGATGGTTTCGGTTTTGGGTTTTTTGTATTAGTTTTGTTGCTGCCTACAATGGTTAGTGGTGTTTCCGGATAAATATAATGTGGCAGTTTGGTTGGCGGCACAGGAACTTCAGGGTTGTTCTCACGTTCAAAACGGTGTTCTGAATGTTGTACCAAAGGGTGGTTGGTCTCCGTTTCAATTCGTGGCTTAAGCTGTTTGTTCTTCACTATGTCTTCTTTAAGTAAACGATTGCCTTTAGGAGGAGATTTACGTGGTGCTGGTTCTGGCCTAAATTTAGTGCCATTTTGATTTGCTGTTGCTCCATCAACTTGTTTAGTTTGATGCCGTGTCTTAGAAAGTCTTTTATCGGAAGCGGTGGCATTAGGGGGTTTCTTTAGAGTTGACAAACTTCCTTTAGTTGACGATTCTATGGATGTTCGCCCGTTAACATAATGTTTTTTCTTATCATAGTACCATTCCATATATTTGGGAATACTTCCCGCTCTTGCCCTGCCATAGGACTCTTCTTCGCGATCTAACAAATCAGTCTCACTTTGTGAAACTCGATTTTCTTGTATTTCCGAGATCGTGATTGGTATGGAATTTTCACCATTTGTTTGATATTTTGTTATTGATACGATATTTTTAGCAGGTTCTGGAACAGTATGTTTCTTTTTTATTTTACGTTGTGAGGCATTGCTTGCATAAGAGTTGTCACTGCTTAACAAACGAGGTTTGGCCTCTGGAAAATTTTCCCTTCGATTTTCTGAAGAAGACATTGAGTTCAAATTATTGTGGGTTTTAACAATATTACTTTCACTTTCACCGTTATCGCTGACATGAATTTCGAAGTGATGTTGTTGCGTAAAATGTTCTGCTGACTCATTTCTATTTTTGTGGTTGGCATTACTTCTTATAACTATTTCACCAGCATCAGAGTCATTGGAGTTGTCAGCATACTCGTCGGTATCTTGATATATTCCATCGTCCGATTGATCATCATAATACTTTTGTTGTTCAATAGGCATTTCGTGTCTCTTTTTATTGTTTTTTTTATTGTTTGTTTCATCTAAGGAGTCGGATATTTCCATTAGTATATCATGGTTTAAAGATTCCTTATCATAAGATGAACTTGCTTTCTGTTGTTTAGCTTCAGTTTTAAGGCATCTTAAAATGCTGGATTTTGTTTCCCCATTATTTCGCGGAGGTTTCTTAGGAGTTGCTCGTTTTCGAGCCTTACAGTATTCTTCGTCGTCTTCTTCTTTAATAGGTGTACGAATTTTTCGTTTCACTTCCTCTACCATGACAATTCGTTTGCGTGGATGACTTCCGCTGCGATATTTACCACGATTTCGCGGCTTATGGCGTTTTATGCAATAAACCACACCTTCTGGGCTGTAAGGAGAACTAAGTCGAATGTACTCATAGTCCCCTTTCTCGGAACCAGAATCATCATTTTCGCTGCGAGCTCTACGTCGAAATGTTCGTACTTGAACTCCGGTTTGCTGTAAAAAGCATTTGTCCAAATCAGTTTGTGTACCAGCCTCACATTCAGTTTGAGTGGCTATTGCCATTGACTGTCCCGGCAGACTTTGTGTTTCCAACACAATTTCGTCTTGCACATAATGAGTTTCAATCTTTTCTTTTTCCATTAGAATTTGACGTAGAAGTTTGTTTTGTTGCTTAAGAGAATTTTCAAGTTCTTGAGCTAAGGACTGATTCGATGTAGCTGATTGAATCTGGTTAGAAAAGCCATCAACCTGCAATGTACTGATGGCTCCCTGTGCTGGTTGTGTATGAATAATTTTTACCTCTGGCTCCGTTTGTGAGTATACAACACTATTTAGTCCAGATTTTTCCAAGGGAAATTTATCACCTTTTAATTTAGAATTCCGCTGTATTTCGTTTGGCATTGATTGGATATATGTGGCTTCTGGAGCTAATTGATAATGTTCGCGTATAATTTGTTTACCATTAGGTTGCTGTTCTATAAAACGACGCATTAGTATCTCTTTGCCACTACTATCGACCATTAATAATTGCGGATGTGAAAGATTTGTACTCTTTAATGGTACGTTTACATAAGTATTATTGTCGGCTACCATATTGGCAAATGCGGTGTCATCCATTGCACTATGATCACGTGTCTTGTCACGGGTCATAAGTTGTAAAATCTCAACATTTCCGTCCTTAATAAAAAATTCTCTCTTAGTTTTAAGACTGCTGCGGGCAGTATTGTACTCAATATCGCTTCCTCTATCGATTTCGTGGCGTCTAATGGAATAATTATCGATTTCATGTCTTTGTGCCATTTCTTCGCTATCGTCACCTTTTATTTGCTCGCGATTTATCTTACTATGTCGAAATTGTTCCTGTTCCTCGTTGTCTTCGTCTATTAGTTTGCGGTTGTTTGCAACATCTTGAATAAAGACATCACGATCATTTATAAGATTAGTTCTAGAATTATGAAAACTAAGATGAGTATCGTCTTTGGCTGTATGGGTGTTTCTGTAAATTGATTGAATTAAAAGGTCTACTTTTTTATTTTAAAAGTGTTAACACTTACATAATTTTAACTCTTTTCTGAAGTCCCTCGGTCGATTGTATGCGGCGAATTTCATCAGAATGTGTCCTCGCTTCGCCTACATCGGCTACATGAACCACACCTATATTTTCGTTAAACTGTTGGTGGCCATTGTGAAACTCCCAACGGGTGGGCTTCGTTCGTGGATCGTTTGGTTTGTCCGAGGACCAGGCATCGCGCCTTCCCATCCATTCGGCGACCTTTTAAAAATGAAGAGGTAAATTTAATTACATTTTAATTTTTCCTAACTTGATTAACATAATATACATATGTATAAGTATGTGTTTATTATACGTAAACGAGGATATTTACAAAGAGGTTATAAATGTTATGTGGATAAAAGGAAGTTTAAGGTACTAAAAATTTTATTCAATGAATTATTTAATATATTTGGATTCATAGTTCCCCATATACGTGAATCACAAAATGTTTTTCCTTTATATGGGGGTTTCACGATTTCCTCTTTAATCCGTTCAGGTTTTCTCTTTATGATAAAAAATACTAATATAAAGTTTATAGCTATAGTAATAGATAGTTTTCTAGATATGTGTGTATATGTATCATAAAATATGTTTGCTATGTTATATATTTTGGTTAAAATACCAATATAACTATGGAAATACCTTGTATAAAGTTTTAAATTCATAGAACACACTAACAAAAAAAACATAAGAAACACTGACAAAAATGTTATATAGAATGGAAGAATAAACAAAAGCATTTAGTCTCTTAATAAAAAAAGGAGCGCTCTCTCAAAAAAAACGTAAACAAACAGTGAAATTTGTATACATAAGAAAATGAAAAAAAATTTTTACTCGTGGTTTCTTTTCCAATATTTTCTGCCGTTTTTGACGTTAGACATTTGGTTAACAGAGAGGAACATGTGCAATGTGCAATCTTCTTTTCTATCATTCTTGGTCTGGTTAAATCATTAATATGAGCAGGTTGTGTATTTTCTTATTACTAGACAACAAAATAAAAACATTTATTAAAAAAAAAATTCTAATAGACAACAAAATGTTTAACATTGAATGGGAGAACGCTTCTTTATTTGCCTAAAATTACTTCGGTAAAGCTGAGTGCTTAGTAAGTCAACGCACGGTCATCCGTAATTATAAATTTTTTATAGAAAGGCATTATCGCTTATGTCATGGCGAGAATTGAAAACGGCACTACATTAGCCATTTTATTCTTACAATACCTTCTCCCTTCTGCATTCCTGTGTAATGCCGCCTCAGTTAGCTCATATCATCGGCGTGGGAACCCAACCCGCATACACACAGGCACACCATCATTACAACAACGAAAATAAAATAAAATCAATCACAATAAACCTAAAAATACTTCCCTGAAATTAAACGTCTGATTTCATGTAGGAAAGATCTAAATCCTTTCATCCTCAAATGACCCCTGTTATAGTTACGACGACCCCACCAACAATTGATATTACTTACATTTTATCCTCGTTGAACCACTGTGCATAAACCTTTAAAACAAACAATTAGCAAGGCATTTTCACGTAATTTTTCTATTTTTTAGATAGGCTCGTAAATTTTTTCATATTAATTAAGAAATTAGTAAATATTTTTTATGCGAGATAATTAAAAGAACATTGTAAAAAAGTAAGTTTGCGGACACTAGCCGAGTGGAATGCATTTTCGAAACCAGCTACGGTTTTCATCATCAGCACTCTTTGATCGGTATTTTAGTGTTGGATGTAAATATCATATATTTAACTCACAGTTTATTAGGAAATAGGGTATGGTGATTGTTTGTCGCCTATATTCATAACCTATCCTATCACTTTAATGAGTAAGAACGAAATTTACACAACAACTTAAAGCTTTTTCCTTGTGTTCCTTTTCTTCAATTATCACATGTTTTTGTTTTGCTTTAACTAACCGGTTTTTGATAATAATGAGAAAGTTGTTGTTATGTTTTCAACAAATTTCTTCTTTTGTTCTTAAACATTACATTTTTCTGTGTTTTTTGTTTTTGGTCAGTCATCAACAGATCGTTGAAATGAGCACTACACCGAGCCATATATTTTTGTGTTGTTTTTTATTTTCAATTGAACTTTTTAATTTGTACGTAATTTTTCTATTTTTTTAGATAGACCATAAGTTCGTAAATTTTTTCATATTAATTAAAAAATTAATAAATTTTTTATGCGAGATAATTAAAAGAACATTGTGAAAAAGTAAGTTTGCCGACACTAGCCGAGTGGAATGCATTTTCGAAACCAGCTACGGTTTCATCATCAGCACTCTTTGATCGGTATTTTAGTGTTGGATGTAATTTTTTTTCCACAACATTTATTCTTACAAATTACACTACACTAAACAACATATAACATGAAGTATTTATGTTACGTACCGTTTCAGCTCGGTGAGGTTTGCCGACTAGCTATTATGTGATGAAGCTCATGAGGTCCCAACCCTCTCACCAGCTTATAAAAAAAACTGTAAAAAAAATAAACAACCAGAACCAAAAGAAAATACCCTACACGAACTCTACCACATGAAGCATTTTCGAGAGGTGGGTGTTTTCATCTGTTCTTGCCCTCCCGACCTGGTCGTAGAAGCATCCGCTCAGTTCTGTCTCTACGGCCCAATGTCTCTTGTAAATTATCGTCTCATCCACTACCATCACTCCGACCTCGGGGTCTAAATTTGCAATCTGTACGCTAGTAGATGGATATTTTGTGCCTGAAATCTTGTTTCCCTATTTATAACTTGTTAAAATGCCACAAAAGATTAGATGCTCATATAGAGGCATTATTCGTAAAGCGGATAAGGCAAAAAGTTTTGATATTTGGCATAACTATAACTACTTTGTTTTTTTAAATTATTTTGAAGTGATTCTTATTGGGAATCGTCTGATCTTTAAAAAAAAAATTTAACACATCAATCTATTTTGCAACTGCTTCACGCACAAAAATTCACGCTGAGACTATATGATAAACTCAAAAAAAAATTCCCATGATTAACGGTACGCATTTAGAATGAATGTTTCGTCAACTTAGGCTGTACCCCATATCGTTATCTAAATTCGGCATATAATTTCCACTACTGCTAACTAAATTCAAAACTTATTCGCACATCTGACTTTTGAACAGAATTTCAAAACGGCTACGCCATCCTTCCGTCTCCAGCAAACTCTAGTGGAAATTATACATAAAACTATTTCACATAAACTCTTATTCTATTGCCTAGTGCCTAGATAATATACACTAATGATTTTCTTTATTCTTTCAGTATTGTGCGCCATTTTATGTTACACTCCGAACTGTGGTACGGTCGACTTATCCCACATATTTGTAAACTAACCAAAATAAAAATATATTCACTGATTTTATTATTGAAAGTTTCTGAAGTTCGTCAATTTATTATTTTTATTTGCGATATTAATGACTCAATTTTAAAATTCACTCGCAAGACTAGTGGTAAAAAACGGTACACAAATTTTTTTCAATGGAAAACTAAAAACTGAGAAAAGCATAAATTGTGAATTCATGTGTTTGGACGACACTGCTGATTGTATGATTGTATCAACTTTTTTAAGATAATTTCGTATTTGGTTTATCGTTATGTGAATTTTTCTTTCTACGTAACCTTAATTTTACTTCCCATGTACATATGTAGTTATATAATATTCTAAGTGTTTGCAAATTTAAAATTAAATTTCTTTATACATACATATCGTGCCATAACCGCGGAAATAGCTTGAGCGAC
>NDXZ01102473.1:0-16384 GCA_003055125.1 Paykullia maculata | reverse complement strand
GTTGGGTAAAAATCAAAAAAAAAAAAAAGAGCAAAATTACTAAATTTCTATTCTAAAGATGATTTGTTTTCATATATAAGATTAAAATAATATGGTTCTTTACCCTTTTAAGGGGGTTTGATACCTTTTCTGAGTTCTAATAAAAAGTTTGTTTTAGTAGTGGAAGCTACCAACATCTGCAAGATGAACATTAAATAATATTTCCAATATAGCTCTTTTGACAATTTTTCCTTTAAATCTGAGTAATTAGGTGAAGAGCAAGGCAAACGGACTATGCCACTAATATACTGCACTAAGTGCGAGATTTGCAGTCATTAGTTAACCATTTGTAAACTAAATTGGTAGCCATTGTAAAACTAATACTTCATGTTTATGGGTAAAGAATGGTAACTCTATCAATTTATTAAGTATTAATATTGGTTATAGCTTAAGCATATTTATAGGTAACACTGAATTATTCCTGTTGGTGTAAAAAAACCTTCAAAGCATTAGCTATTGCCCAACTAAGAGTCAATTAATGGCTTTTGGTGGCTAAACTAATAGTAAATTAAAAGCTGTGAATAAAATATCATTAGGTAAACCATAGTCATTAGTTTAACTAATGACAGTGAATTTGGGCATAAGAATATTATGTATGAAATGAATTCGGACCGCAGCAAAATTTGTTATTGCATGGATTTTGAATTTTGAATAGGGTTTCCCAAGGGGTCTTCTATTCTTATTCTGTTTATTTTTGTTTTCATCGAAATTGCTAATGCAAATTTTAAAGCGTTTAATGGTTACATAAATTATATTTCATTTGTATAGGGGTTCGACTGTCCTTGCTCCGATCCCATTCGTTTTTGCATTGATTAATGCAGTTGTTATAGAAGTAACTTATGCAAGGTTTAAAGTGTATAACGAATAAACTACAATCAGTTAATGTAAAACTTTTTTTTGAAATGTAGCGTGTACACAAACACATTAAAATTTAATCTAAATTAATTTTTATTTAAAATATTTCCGTTCTTTTTTAATAACTAGACCCGCCTGTGTAAAATAATAGGAATCAAGTATAAAAATTTACGCAACTAAATATTTAAACGAAGTTTTGTGCTAAAGTTATTTTTGTGATAATTTTACCTTTAAATTTTCATTGAATTGTAATTTTAATTAAACCGCTTAACGCGAAATTTTATAGTTAAAAATCTATTTGCATTTAATCCCAATTCCCCAGAAAGTGTTTAAACACATGCAAATAATTCATTCAAGATGTGTTTCGAAAGAAGGTCACCTTTTGTTTGTTTTCTACACTCCAGTAAAATTATTTATTAATACAATTGTAGTTCTTTGTTTCCTTAGTCGTATACAATACGAGCAGGTTTGTTCAAATATCCTAAAAAGGAAATTAAATATAATTGTTAAAATATGATGTGTATTTACTGGTCCCCTTTAGGGTTTATACTTGTGTGAGTATTAATTACCCTAAGCAATGACCTCACAGTAGCGTTGCTGGCGTTTGTATGTAAAATTATTTGATACTTTAATTTATAATGAATTTAATTATAACAAGAAGCAGTTAAAATGTCACATTAAACACCCTCCATAAATTAAGTACAGTTAAGTTCTTGCAAAATATTGAGAAATATTTGCGTAGAACTATGAGCTGTTAAAATAATAAATTAAGAAAAACTCACTTAAAATAATTAACATAGAAAGAAAATGTCAATTGATTTAGAAAAAGTTATTAAAACGTTATAAAAAATAATTTATTTTCTGGGAATATTTTATAAAAAAATGTTTTTAAATATAATTTTTTTTTATTATTATTTATTTTAACAAAAGATGCCGTAAGTTTTCATAACTCTATTGTTAGCTGCCGAGTTTTTTTTTAAATATTCCAGCAAAGTCATTACTTTAATGTTATTGAGTAACTACTTACTAATAATAATGAATAAAGCAGCCCTCTAAATTACAAATAACGAATTAAATAAGTCATTACTTTAAAAATATTATATAACTACTATCTTTTAATAAGTCAAATATCAAATTGATTGTATGGGTTTACAGAACTCAATATCAAAAATGTGTTCGGCTTTCTGAGAACGAAACTGAGGCTCTACTACTGTTCGTTACGTTTTACAAAAACACAGAAAAAACCCTTAGAGTCGATTCACAAAACGTCATGAAATTCATAAATATCCGTCGAAAATATAATTACTTATACTTAAAGTATGTCAACCCAAATGATAATCATAATAAATAATTCAAGTTGCTCCTAACAATTTTTTTCAGCCAAAGTGTATGCAGCATTTATTTTGTTATTAATATCTCATGAATAAATTATACCGTTTTACAATATAAACCTGTTATTAGAAAACTACTTCTTAGTAATGCAGACGGTATTTAATACTCATTGAAAAGTATATTGTTGAGTAAGAGCAACCCAGCAAGAACTGGGTAATGACTTGCTCTTGTGTAAAAGTTTTATTTTTTCATATAAATTAATTTTGCACATTTCAAATACATCGACTTATATACAAGTAAAAACTATACATATATTGTAGATACACTTGCAGTTTGTCTATTATTATATGAATGACATTATTTTTATAAGTTGACATTAACATATGTATAAAAAAATTATTATTATGTTTTTTTCTGTTGATTTTTTTTTTCTAAGTAAAACTAGGCCAGGTTATTTTAAAATAAAGAAAAATATTTTTTCGTCAAACTAACTATGACAAGACCATTTACAAGACGTTCTAGTCAGACTATTTGTTGTATTTTTATATGTAGATGGTCTAAAACAATTATTTCTAGCCAAAAAATTGAATTGGAAAACAGATGAAAATTTGAAGTTTTTTAGGTTTTTAGTTATATGTTAGTTTTTATACAACAAAATGTTTAATAAAATAATATTTAATTTAAATATTAGAACTTAAGTGCAATACGAGTTATATGAGCAAAATATTATTTATAATATATTACCTGTGCACTATAGTTCAAATGATCACTTTTTTCTGTGCGATATTAATAATGATTAAAGTGTTATACAGTTTGAAACTAAAATATCAACAAATATATTGAAAAATTAACCCTTTGACGAAAATTAACCCTTCAAAAGTAAAAAAACTTAAAATAGCGTTGTTAATTAGAAAATTTTTTTAGTTAAATTAGTTTTTCAAATAACTGTAACTCAGCCTGTAAATACATTTGATTTAAAAAATATTGCTTGCAGTAGCAGATATAATTTCGTTTTGTTAGTACTCGTCGTCTTTGTTGAGATTCTCTGTTTGATCACAATAACTTAAGAGCTGGATAACTTCAGGTGAAGAGTTTATTAGCTTGTGATGTTGCAGGCGTCTACTAATATATATATTGTAGAAATAATATAAACAGATGTGTCAAAAACTCTATTAAAACATCCAGAAGATTTATAACTCGACTGTTTTTGCAAGTGCGATGCAATTTTTCGACTCTAAAAAGTTTATGCAAACGGTTTTGCATTTAGCAGCAGTTTTGCCAAATAAACTAATTGGCTTTCTATTATCTGCTTTAAATGCATTAACACATTGTGTATTGTAGATGTCATTGGTAACCAAGAATACAAATTTTATATCCTTTGCGTCTCCTTGACTCCGAGCCGATGTTGCTCCAGTACAAACTAGTAAACCAATTTGACCAACGGCTGCGGTTAAAAGCTCTGCTGACTTTCTACAAAATGGAACCTCTGGACGTCCAACAGTTTTGCTTTTTCAGCTTTTTTTTAGTTTGAAAACTTATTTCACTATAAGGCTATGACGCGATTTCATTTTTAAGTTTTTCTTTTCATCTACTGCATTTTTTCTATTTTGTTGCTAAGATATTGCAAAAAAAGGCGGACCTTTTGATTTAATAACTTCTTGCAACTATCATGAATTACAGAAGCATAAATCTCTTTTAACACATGTTCGATAAGGGCATAGCATGCTTTGTCTCCTTTAAGCCTTCCTTCAACTAAATTCATAAAGCCCGATTTTCATAGCATATTAACCTAGAAAAACTTACATTGAGGAAAAAAACATTAAATTATTACACGGCTTATTATTGTTTTCTTATATTTCACACACTTTGTTACCCGTTAAACTATCTTTAGCATTTTACAAAAATTAATTGCCAATTTAGTTGTATTGGAGTGTTAGTGAGAGGTTGACAACAAAAACAAATTATAATAATTACAGTTTCAAAATTTAAATTTTGAACAGAAAAAGTGGAAATTTGAATTATATTACGGGTGGTATAAAGAACATTTATTAAATTGTATAACAGGTGGTATGAGCAATATTATTTCAATTATACTCGTATTACGGGCGGTATGTAATATATTTTTTTTATTATATAACAGGTGGTATGAGCAATATCACTTATGGTTTAATTTCTTTCACTCGAATTATTACCTTTTTTTGTTTTTAAATAATATTTAAAAAAATTAAATAAAACAAATGCAAGAAAAATAACAAAAAAAAAGTAAAATTTTTTATCACAGAAATCAATACATGTGTACAAGTGTGTAAAGCACAGAAAAAAGCTAAGTTTAAGTCAAAACATATTGTATACCCACCCTTTTACTAATTTTAACGTCTATCAAATATTTACAATAAATTTTATGTTTGAAAATCTTTTTTTCCGGTTTTAATTTACAGAACATTTTTTATTTATAAAGTAAAGTTATTTTTTGTGTTTACTAGTCGACACTTTTTTTAAAAATTGTCTTAAATTTTTAAATAAAATTTCCATTCATTGAAAACTTTGCATATTTTCATACGAAAAGCAATTTTCAATAAGTTTACATTTTAATACATTTTTAATCCACATAAGTACTTGTGTATTAAAATTTTGGATTATGTTTTAACTATAAAAAAAAAACTCTCGAACCATCGAAAATAAAAAACTGATCTTTTTGAAGAGAATTAAGAGCAATATTTCAACATGGAATTGTTGATGTAATCAAAATTATTGACACATAAAGAGTGGTGGATAACATCCTGAAATTTTTAATAAATTGCGATTTTTTAACTTTTTGGTGAAATTTTATTTATAAAAACAAGTTGTCGTGGCCTTTTAACGATTAGGATAAAGTTTGATTTCAAATTGTTTCGTGTACGTTTACATATAGCAACTTTAAATTCCCGTTACTTTTAAGGTACTTAACAAATACCTAACTGAGTACTTTTTTTAAATAATTAATTTTTAAGAGATTTTGTATGATATTTTATCATTAAAATCTTAGCCCGACATATCGTATATAGATTTTGTTATGCAAAATAGTGTTTCGCAAGAAATGTGCTTTCACGTCGTATTGCAACTATTTGCTTTAGTTAAGAGACTTAGACTTATTTTTAGCTTCATAGTTATAACAAAACGCAAAAATGTCCTTATTAGGAAAAAGGCGCACTCTGAAGACATATAAGAGTCAACTATATAACGCCAAACACACATTTTAGCTGTGTATTGTGCCCGGTATCGCGTTAAGGAATAACTTTCAAATATAATTTTAAAAATTAAAACCTGTAATTTTTATGAAATTTTGTTCCAACCAAATGACGCTTCTTACCACCAGGGCTGCCAATTTTTGTGTAAGTTTTTAAAAATTTGACATAATACAATTTTTTGATAGTAACTTAATATTAAAATACTTGTGTAATTTTGTGCAATTTCACTTTTAAATTATTTTATACAAAATTCGATGATGTCAGATGAGCAACATGCTTTTTCTGACGTTTGAAAACAACTTAATGTAATATAAAAACTAAAATGAAATTTTTATACTCTAAATCGCTATTTTAATCTTAAAAATAATCGTTATTTTTTAGTAAAAAAAAAAACCAAAAGTATTTGGTATTTGGCAAGTAAAAAATAAAAACTGGAAAATAACACTTTAGTTGTTAATTTTGTGATATAATAATCGTTACGGTGTATTCATACGCATATGTATATGTACATATGCACATAAATAAGCTTTTTATACCAAAAGTCAAAAATCAACAAATTAGTCCCGCGTGGTTTTAAAACAAATTGTGTAGGGTATAAAATATGGCAACAACAGTAATAAAAATATGCACATATGTTTAGTACTAGTAAAAATATGTACGAATATGTACATGGAAATATAAAAACTAACACTTACCATTTGTCAAGTTGTTGCCACTGTTGTTCCTAATGTTGTTGTAGTTGTTAGTTAAAGTAGTATTGGTCTTTGTTTATTGCTAATAGGGTATTGTTACTGTATAGTTGTTTTAGCAAGAAATATATATGTATATATTTTAAGAAGTTTCACTTGCACAAAACATATATCCTTCCATTCGCACGTCCTTCTGTTTGTTTGTCTGTCTGACAGACCCTGCTTACCTGGCAGTTAGACTGTCTATTTATTTGCCTGTTCGCTTGGGTTTCTTTCCACTATTTATTAAGTTTTATTTTATTATCCTTTTCTTTAATTTAAAATGACTGGTAGTTGTTATCCTTTTGGTGTAGTAATGTTGGCATTTGTTGTTTTTTTTTCTTTCTCTGGATTTAACTTGTATGATTGATAATTTCTTATTGTTGTTGGGGTTGTTGTTTTTTTAGTTTTTTTAATAGATAAAAGGTTAATTTCTATGTAACTGTACGTGAATGTGTCTTATTGCTAAATGTTGTTGTTAATCAGTTTGGTTTTGTTTGTATGTATGTACATATTGGATATTTACTGTTGCCGTTGGAAATATGGCAAATTTTTGTTTATTTTTAATTCTGCTTCTTATTCGTTTTTTCCGTTTTATACTCTTTAATGATTAGGAGATGATGAAAGTACATACGTCAAATATGTTTGATTTGACTTACGATTTGTTTACTTTATGTTGTTTTTGTTGTTGTTATTGCTTTGATGTTTGTGTAAGTACGTAATACATATGGATATGTATGCATGTGTTTAGAATATATTTGCCTTCTTTATAAAATTCATTTCTTTCTATTTTTTTATTTTAATAAATGTTTAAATTGTTTTTCTTTGGATAGGTATGTATATGTATATGTACCTATATATGTATATTTTTTTGTATTATTGTTTTAGTTTAGTGGTAAAGAACACGCACTAAATCGAATTTATGTTTGTTCCGCAATGTCGTACCGTCATATCTTATACACTTTGCAAAGGGAAACTTTTACTACTGCAAAGTCGATTATTTCGCTATTTTACCTTTCTTTCCCAACTGTCTAACTGACTCGTCTGCTTGTTTATGTATTCTAATTTATGTTTGGCTGTATGTTTTTGCCTGTGTACAATAAATTATTGTATCTATGTAACCAAATGCTAGTGTATCTGCTAAATAGTTATTGTATAAATGGTAGAATGTATCGCTAGTTAGATGGTTAGTTAGCTTGGTAGTTGTTTGTATAAATATAATGGTAGGATGGTTGGATCTACATATACAAATGCATATACATAAATATGTATGTATACATATGCATATATGTATGTATAAAGTTGGTTATAATTGTTTTGCTTTTAAATATCTATACAGATATGAGTATAAATTTTAAAAATTAGGACGCTTGAATGGATGAATGGTCGGTCGTTCGGTTGCTCAGTTGTTATTTGCTATTTGTGACAGGTATAGTTTTAAGTATATAACATATTTCTGTCGTTCATTATTTCTTTGTATTCATACATTGTATATTTGGCATCTCGGTTTTTTTAGTTCGTTTTTTTGACTGACTTGACACCAAATGGACATTATTTTCCAACAATTTTAATAAAATCCCAATATAATAGTTTACAATTTTTTTTTAACAAAATCTATTTTTTTATAAAGCTTTTTCTTGAAATGTTTTGGTTGATTTTGCTTAAGTATTTATTTTTATATTCTTTATTTTCGATAAATTGTAAATTTATGAAAATATGGAACTTTTTAAAATATTAAAAGTTTAATTTAAAAAATTATTTTTTTTTAGTATAAAAATTTAGAAAATTTAAAAATTGTTTTAAAGTTCTAACTAGTCATTTTTAAAATAAATATACATATTTGTTCTTTTAAAGCATTGTAGTAGTAGTTTTTACATATTTACAACTTTATTATTATTCATTAAATGTAATATTATTTCAAAAACATCGATAGATATGTCCTTCCTTCTGCCTGCATTTATTTATATTTTCAACAAATTTATTTTCATTTGAAATTCACTTGTTTGAGATTCAATACCAAATATAAATCACTTAGCAAAAATATAAATTGTTTACTAAAGTAAAAGAAAAATAACAACAAAATATTTGAGCACAATTTGTATTATTTTTAGAAAATTGTATTTTCTTTTTATTATTGTTTAATTGTTTATGTTAAAAGTAACAACATAATACATACATAAGTTTGTGTATGTAGTTGAGGTGATTTAATTGATATGTTGTCAGTGTTAAATAATTACTCAGAATTAACATGATAGTTTTACGTTTTTAAATTAAACGTATTTTTTAGAAATGAACTAAAGCTTTAACAAATAATATTATTTAAAACATTTATAGTAATTGAACTGTTAATTTTATTAATTTTCAAAAATTTTTTTTTATAAAAAAAAACATTTTCTTCTGAGTTTAAAGTAATTTTTCTATTGCGAATTTATGTTTTTTTTGTTAAAATGATGTATGGTTTTCATTAATAATTGTATACTTCATAATAATTTATATTTTAAATTAAAGTAACAAACTATTAACCGTTTAAAGAATAATTTTTTTTTTTTGGATATGGCTGTTATTTCTGTTTTCCGGGTCCAGCCAATGCTGAATAATAAACTTTTAAAACCAAATAAATTAGTGAAACAATTTTTTTTTTGCTTTAGGTTGTTATTTTTTTTTTAATAATTTTTTTTTTCAATTTATAAGGTGCATATAGTTAATAGCACATTAAAAATTGGCCTCAATGGCGTTGCTGGTTAAAATCCATACCAAACAGTGACACTTTAAGAATACACTTGTTTTTCAATAATAAATCCTAATCTTAATCTTTTTATTTGTTGTTATTTCATGAAAAAGATATTTAAAGCTTTAATTTGATATAATAATATTTATAATATTTCTTAAAAAACAAACAAAATTCTTTACCCTGACACATACTTCTAAACAATTAAAATTATAAATTCTTCAACATTTTCGATTATTCAAATCATGTCACATTCTTTTTAAGTGTCTGTTAAATTTTCAGCCAGCAGATTGAAAGTTGAATACAATTAATTTATGCTCTTGTGAATTTTATTTATTATTATTACTTTGTTTCCTTCACGAATATGACACGTTTATGTGCGACAATATATAATATCATTTGCATAGAATTTTTGCCTTCCACTCTTAAGAAACTCTGTTTTTTTTTCTTGTATAATTTCTGTTTGCGTGCTTCACTAAACAAACGTTTAACACAAGAAAACAGAGTAAAAAGGTGATGCACGTTTGATTTCATATTTTCAAATTAATTCCATTTTCATGTAAATATATACTCTTCGACTTAGATGAGAGCAGAAGGGCGGCCAAAAATGTTTTGAAGCATTGATTTTCGCTACAACACCCCTTTTCGGTTGTTTGTCTTCCCCTCATTTGCTCCCAGTTGAATTGTTTGATTTTCTACTTGAGTTGTGATTGATTAATAAATTTCTTTTACATCCAGAATGGTGGGTTGGGATAATGTTAGAAGTGGTATCGTCTAGATTAAATAACAACGTCGAAAATGGATGGATGGATAACAAGGTGATTTGTATTTGTATTTGCTGTTGTGTGGCTGTAGGAAGGATTTTAATTGTTACCTGCTGTTGTCTTGTTTGTACTAAAAAGGCACTAGACATCATGTTGTTTACTTTGTCTATAGCTTGACAGCTTGAAAACACCTCTCAATGACAATTAATCAACCATAATATGGGTATTTATTTTGAGATTTGTTTTCCAACTTAATTAACAGCAAAATGGAAATTGACCCCACAAAGTTGAATTTTTTTTTTAATAACGGATGTGATCATTTGTTTTAAATTGATTGTTTTTGGTTTAATAAAAAAAAAAGAATCCAATCAGCATGATATGCAAAAAAAATATATTAATTCTATTTGAAATTTAAAAAATACTTCCTTTTAATGTTACCCGTGACAAACACTTAGACGCTTTAGTCTAAAGTTTCAGAATTCGTTAACGCTTTCGAATATTTTTATTGTTATTTATGAAATTTCAAGAGTAACATTGGCTTCCAATTGGTCAAATGCATTTTGTTTAGCTTTGTAGATTGGAAATAAATTCAATAAATTCAAATTAAAAAGGGATTTTGTTATTTTTACACAAAAGTATTTTTTTCAGTGCAGCAAATACATTATAGCAAAAAACTAAATGGTTGTTGTATGTGTGCACCTGCATTTTACAACAACATAAACAAAATGGTTGATGTTTTACGTGTACAATTTGCAAGTGCCAATGGTGAGGGATAATAAGTTCTCCCAGGGAAACGAAATTTTTCTTTAAACATAATAAAATTTATATATTAAAAAAACGTATTATTATTATTATTTAGTGTTTTAAAATGCTCAGTCAACCGAATTATGATTAAGAGCCAAACAGGACCTCAAAGAAGATCAAATTTCTTGGTTGACCTACATATATGTAAACTACGAATTATTTTCTAGATTTTTTTATTTGTTTTTTTTATTTTAAAATAAATTCAGTTAGAAAAACCCGCAACCATTCCTAGACCGTAATTTTTGTTATTTATTTTTATTTTTAGTTGCAAATTTTTCAAATGTGTTTCTTCTCTAAGAATTGCATTGTAATTTTACTTTTGAAAAGATCTAAGAATTTGTCTTAAAAGAACAGAGCAATTTGGCATTAAAAAGTGTCTATTGTAACAAATTGAAATAAAAATAAATTTGGTTCATGTTGCAAAAATATATTTTTGCAACATGAACCAATTTTTTATTTGAATTTTCGCCGTTCAAAAGAAAATGATAATTTTAAAAAGTGTTACTAGTCCATTTGCTTCGGCATACGATAAGTTTTAATTTTTAGCTTTAAAATAATATCGACTTCATAAACTTCTTCATCATTGTAAAATTTCCCTCTCAATGTTTTTATTTGCTTGAAAAAACATATTTTTGTTTAAAAAACAAATAAGATTTTCACTTGTATTTAATTAACGGCTACATAGTAACAAAATAAAGCGGAGATAAATAAAAAGTATTAGTGTTTCTTTTAATTAAACATGTTGTTTTATTGAGAAATTAATTTCTCATTAAAAACAAATCCCAACAGGGAATCATATTTGTTCTTAACTAAATGCACATACCTACACACATATGTACATTCGTATACATTTCTAATTGGGTGATAAAAGCTGCAAAAGCTATTAAGGGAAATTTACTAAATAAAAAAGAAAATTAATACCAATTAATAGGGAAAATAAAATCATATTAAGTTAAAAACTATTTCGTGCAACTGTAGTTTTTATTACATACATAAATTTCAAATTTTTTATTTTTTTATTAGCGATTTGTTGACACTCTAACAATAAGGCCAAAATTTACAATCATTAGTTAACTATGTGTTTGTAAACTAAAATATTACCTGTTGTTTAAACTTATATTTCATATTTACTGTGCTTTGTTAACCTAAAAGTTTTAATATTGGTACATTGCTCTAGCATATTTTCAGGCAACATTTATTAGCTTTTGCCCAACTAATAGTCAACCGATAGTTTTTAGTGGCTTTAACTAATGGTAAACTAACATCATTAGCTAAACCATAGCCATTAATAAAGTAATGACAGTGCATTTGAGCATAAGTCGTGCCAACATTTCGCTCTTTCCCGTTAAGTATTTTATAATATATTTTTTAAGAAAGACTTACTTACTGCCTGTTATAAAATTAAAACAAAAGTACATGTAAGAATTTTATAAAAACAGGTAGTTAGTATAACATGTTTAAATTCCTAGTTAAAAAAAAAAATTAGGAAAAACATTTTTAAAGCCCATATAAATTACTTTTTTAGAAAATGTAAAAGAATAATAAAAATACATTTTCTGAAATATTTATCATGTTTAAAGATGAGTAATAAATGAATAATTAATTTTCATTTTTATACACTTAAAAGCTGTTATGATGTATTTTATTTATTTTTTTCATAGAATTTTTAAATTTTCAGAACTTTGTGATTTACAGAAATTTTAATATAAATTCAAATGAGTGTAAAATTTTTAAAAAATAAATATAAAATATGTTCGATGAACTTTCAATTATTGTGAAAATTTCTGTTATCGTGTCAACAATTTAATAATTCGAACAATTTAAATAAAAATCCTTTTTTTCTTAAAATTATTTTTATACAAAAAACCACAATTGTTTTCTTTAGGAATTGTTCGAATTCGAAAGGGAAAATTAAGAAATTTGTTCAAAAAAAATTTTCTTTCGTAAAAGCTATTTATTGAATCCTTATGTAAATAAAAAGAAATTGTTTTAAATTTTCTTTTTTCGAAAAATTTTCAAAATTTAAAAAAAAAAAACGAAAAAATTAAAAATTAAAATTTATTTTTGAAATTAAAAAAAAATTATCTTTTGTATTGTTTTTACATTTAAAAAAACAAAATCTTTTTTGTTATAAAATTTTGCAAGAATTCTTATTCTTGATCCCTAAAATCCTTTAAAAAATAAAAAGAAATTTTCTTTTTTTTTTAAATTTTCTTTATTTTCATTTAGATTAATTTTTTTTTAAATCTTTTAAAAATATTTTAATTCTCTATCTTAAACAACTTGCAAACATTTGTTTAAATTTTTTATTCACTATTAAATTTAAATTTAATTAAATTAGAATTTTTTTTATCAACCTAACGATAGTAGAATTTCTTAAGTTCACGTTTGTCAGTTCAAATGAATGGCTTTTTTCACCTATTTTTTATATAAATATTTTTTTACTTTGATTTTCGTTTTAAAAAATTATATTTTTTTTAGGTTGTTGTGATGGCTGCTTTCATATGTTTGTGCGACTATATGTCGCTTAATAGTTTTAAAGTCAACAATTTGTAGCAAATAAATAAACAGAAAATAATGCTTAAAAAGAAAAAAAAAAAAATTTGCTGAAAGGTAAACGAATCAATAATATTGATTTTATGTGTTTTGCACTTTTTGCATTTAAACTGCTGGGGGGAAAATATAAATAAATATTGTTGTTTATGAAGGCACGTGTAAGTTTGAATGTATGTATTTGAGGTTGTGTGTTGGGTCGGTCAAGTTTATATTTGTATAGGTACGTGCGTGTGTATATTTACATAAATAGTTTTTAATGGCAATTAAAAAATAACTTGTAAACATTATTTTTTTTTATTTTTAAACAACGGCCGCGATCTACAACGACCAACCAACCAATAACCAGCTTACGCAGCATTCTGATTGAGATTATTTTTCTTTATATTTTTGCTATTTTTCGCATACTTTTCACTTTTTTTTTGTAAATGAAATCTTTTAAAAGTTTTGTCTAGACTTGGTAAAAAAAGAAAGAATAACCTGAAAATACTATATATGTACATATGTATGTACATAAATATAACAAATTATATTGTAGAAAATAAGTGTTTATGGTTTTTGTGTTACAAATGTAAATACATATGTTAGTATGTATATATGTAAGTACGTTTTAGGCCATCACATACAAACGTATTTGCTGTTACAAATTTAATTATGTATGTTTGTATGTATATTTTTTTTTTCTTTAGTAGGTGTATTCTATTATATTTTTTTTGCACGCCATCAAAGTGTTTTTCTTTTTTAACAGAATTTAGGCCATGTTTGATAATAAAAAAAATAAAATAAAATAAAAAAGAAACGAAACGAAACTAAAAACCCTTTTGAAATAAATACAAAGATATAAATAATGTATTTTTATGTATGTTTGTATGCATGTAGGTTAAATGTACATGAGAACGACAGTTTATGAATATGTATTCTGAAAAGTGTTTTTCGAGGAAATGTAAAACTTTAGCAAATGTGAAAAGCTACACTATTATGGTTCATTATTTAAGCACGACCACTTGCTTAATCGACATTTACCACCACCACTACCACCATTATTTCCATAAATATTGCGATTTGTATGGTTTTGGTCTAATGCGCCCTAAACTTTTCCCCTCTGTAAACCCTTAAAAAAAAAACGAACAAATTTATATAAACACTAATACGTGAAGAAAAACTTTTGTACCCCTTGTTAAGCACATTGGCCACATTAATGAGTTTGAAATTTGGCATTGTTTATAGAAGAAGAAGAAGAAGAGAAAAAGAAGTGCAAAAAGAAAACATTAATTTGTACGGTTTAGTATTTTTAAAGTTACAAGCGCTAAAAATTGCTGTTACTAATGCATACCTATATACCCAACAAACAAATTCACAATGATTTAAAATCTACAAATAAAAAATTAAATCAAAATTAAACAAAAAAAAAAACACAAATAATCTTAAGTTTGTTGGTAAATTCACAATTTTGTTTTTTTATTGAGATTTTTTTAGGGATTAAAAATTCATCGAAAATGTTCAAAATTTAGCAAATCAAAACCTTATTAAAAATTTGTTAACTATTTTCCATACATCGCAGAAACAATAAATTCGAATATTTATCGAAACTATTTTCAATAAAGGCAATTTCTTTGGAAACCTTATGTTAAAGAATTAGGCATATACATATGTTTTATAAATCAAAAACTTGTTGCAAATTCTTAATAAACAGCAACAAGGAGTCAAGCATTTTTGATAATGGAACCTCTGATTCTACACAGTGAAGCTTTGGTTGTTTTCAACACTCCCTCTTTCTTTCTCTTTAAACATCAACTATTATTATTGTTATGTTACTGTTGCTTTAGTTTGTGATTGTTACGGTTGTAGTTTATGTTAAAAGAACGAAAAGAACACATTTCCTCTACTAATTACCAAACACACAACAACAACAACAAAAAAAACAGCCATTGCAAACGTTACAAAAACAACAAAACGAAAAAAAAAATTATCCTAGAATAATAATCATCGAATAGAGGAGAAATGTGTCAAGTCAGCATATGAGAGAATTTTTATGTACCTTATTTTATGTGTCATTAAAATTACAATTTAAAGGTTGTTGCTGTTTTACGCACAAACAAACACTACTACACAAACACACCCAGTTACAAAGACCTGGCATGGCCTGGCCGTATGCAGTCACTCATTACAGTTTTCAGTTTTCCTACACTTAAAAAACATTAACTTTAACGCAGAAAAATAGAATTACATACAAACAAACATACATACTATGTACATACAAACGCATTCCCCTGAAAATTAGTTTATAAATATTCCCTGTAATTAACGAACGATTCTCCCTGGGGAAACATAAATCGTACTTTTATGGATAAAAGAAAGGTGTATTCGGTTAAGTTAACCGCAAAATAATTTAGCAAATTTTGTTTAGTTTATAATTATTTCTTTAAGGAAATGTCTAAAAGTTCTCTCAGGACTTTCAAAGAAAGGCGTACGTGAAAATAAATTTTCACACTAAATGTTTTCAGAAAAATATCCACCTTATAAAGTGACACATTACTGTATCATTTAGCTTAATTTCCATAATAGGAATGCGGAGCAACACGAAGAGGTTCAAGATGAATCATAACATTTAAATAGAAAACCACAATTTGGTTTGTTTCGGTTCATATTTCCTTAAAAACAACTAAATATGTTGGTTTAATAAGGAATACCTTATAAAATTAGGTAATTTTTTCGTGTGAAAAAAGTATCATTAAAATGAACAACCCTCTTTGTAATAGAAACAGATATTTTAATAAAATTATTATTTTTTTGTCATTAGCAAACAGCTAATATTTAATTTCGCTCTGTTGTAACTTGACTCCGTTTTTCTTTAAGTGTTCTCCTATAAACTGACATTTGTTTTACTAGGAAGTTATTAAATTTTGTTCTCATTTTTTACGTCATCATTTTTTTTATAATATTTTTATGTTGTTGTTTGTTCAAGTTGCTGCTCGTATTACTTTTGTGGGCAATTTTTTAATAATCTAGACTGCAAACTTTAAAGTATGATTTTTTATACAAAGATATTTATACCCTTCACCACAGGTGACAAGGGTATATATAAGTTTGTCATTCCGTTGGTAATTTCTACAATATTAATATGAGACTCCATAAAGTATATACATATGTATATACATATATTCTAATTCCTTATAGATAGAGAAGTCGATTTAGCCATGTCCCTCTGTTGTCGTACGGACCAGTTATTGGTATCAAACAATCAGAAATTTCCCCGAGATTCTTGCTATTGAAAACCACCAGAATCTGACAATTAACGAGATATAAGAAAAAAAATTTTTTTTTGTTACACTAAAATTATTATATGTATTTGTG
>NDXZ01102426.1:0-10552 GCA_003055125.1 Paykullia maculata | reverse complement strand
GGATGAACAAAAATACACGAAAATAGATATTAATGAACCGCAGTTATGGAGTCATCAGATAAGGTGGATATAATCTTTTTGAGTTAATACGGAACTCAATGGTAACATGAATGTAAATACAGAATCAAATAGTGTTAAACTATGTCTTAATATATATTTTTATTTGTGTAAAAATTGCTAAACAGAATTTAAATGTTAAATAAATATTAATAATAATTTAAAATTTAGCATTATACCGAATATAGGTATATATAGTTAAGTAAATATAGGTTTAAACTGAATAATCAGAAGACTTTCTTAAATCCAATATAACATCGATGTAAGAACAACTGCTTGTTGAATTTTTTTGTACATCAGTATTAAATGCATCAAACGTTTGACTTCTTGTAATTTTAAAAAATCGGTTAAAGTCACCTATTAAATATTTTGATGAATAAAATATTTAATATAAAATCTTTAATAAATTTTGAAATAATCTTCTATTAAACTAAAAGTTGAACAACAAATTCTTTATAAAACAAACAAAAAAAATATCCTTATTTTTTTATTATAGTCATGATTAGACGCAGATTCAGCTTGAGTTTTTTTTTAGAGGGTAAAATTTATATGAAAGTAATAATTAAAAAAATAACTTTCAGCAATTTAACAACAATTTGTATTCAATTCAATTCTAAAAGTAGTATAATAAAACATTTTTTTTTACCAAACTAACTGTATACATACTTTCGATTGTTTGAAAGACTGCAATAATATCCTTTTACCCCAGGGCCTGCGCCTTTTGATGACAATTTTATTCTCAATAATTACATTTTAATTAGTCTGCGCTTATTTGTTTGTTTTTATCACTTCTTTTGATTAAAATAGTTTATTATTTATTAATTGTCCTAACAAATACGAGTATATCTGACTATTTTTAATGGCAATTTTTACTAATATATTTTCTAAATACAACTAATCAAATATATAATTACAGTTTAGTTTACAAAAAATGCTATAAATAATTAAGTAAATAAATAAATTAAAAGTTACCTTCTCTAGCTTTCAAGTAGACCGTATTGGCCACAATATTCTCTAATTCCATTAGTTCCAGGTTGGCGGTTTTTTATGAAATCCTAGGCCGCTCTTAAACTTATGAAAAACACGCTCTAGTGGTTGTTGTAAGAGAGAAAAAAAAATACACAAACAAACAGTAGAAAGGGAAGGTAGAAATAGTTATAAACTTTTTTCCTTTTTTGGCTGCTGTTGCTGTTGACTAAAAATGTTAAAGATGATGCTGGCCACCACAGACGTGGTTTCTGCAGTTTAATATTGTAGTTGTTCTAGATGTCAGAAGATGAGGCTGGAGAAAAGTAAAAGCTAAATACGGGAGTGCTGCTTTGTCGACAGATGTTTTGTATGTGTTTTAATTATTGTTTCTTTCTTTTCTGTAAATAAGATTTTTTTTTAATATATTTCATTTCTATCTCTCTGCCTTTTCCAATTTATCTTTCGTTCTCAAACTTAATGTAGTTGTAGTTGATTACTCCCTTAATTATTTATTTTATTTTTATTGTTTTGTTTGTTGTCCTAAGGCTTTAACTTTAGTTCTTTTCTTATTAAAAGCATAATTTACTATTAAAATGCATCGTTTTAACCAACAACAAAAAAGCCCTTTTTGCTCTCTCTCTCTCTCCTTCTCTCAAAAGTGTATGGGTTTTGGTTTTGGCAATTATATGTTACTGCCTAATTTGTTTATTTTCGTTTCTTTTTCACCTTTCTTTTGCGTTAAATAAAACAATTTAGTGCGTTTCTTTGTGTGCGTTATTTTATACTAAAAGTTATTGTGCTTGAAGTTAGCGATTAAATTTTGTTGTCATTATCTTTAATTTCCTCTTCAGTGATGCAGAAAATTTATTTCCTACTTTCTTTCTTTACATCTCGCAAGCTTGACACCTTTCAAATATACTTTTACTTAGAAGTTTTTTTTTCGTTTTTCTTGTGTTGCTTAGCAAAATTCCGTTGTTATAGAGATTTAAATCATAAATTTGTGTAAAAATTTGTTTATGCTCCAAAAGATATGTTGTTGTTGTTGTTGTTTCGGAATATATATTTGTACTTAACTTAACAAATCATTCAAATTTAATTTTTGTTTTAAAAACGCGTTTTTTTTCTTAAGGAAATGATGGGTAATTTTTTTCTTTCAGCTTCTGGTTATTTTAAACTTTTTTCTTGTAGTCATTTACCGCTGCTATTGTTGGCGTTCTTTAATATATGTTTCTTCTATTGTTTCGTTTACTTGTCTTTTTTGTATTAAATTACAACTGTAAGAAAAGATTGCGGCGTTTTTGTGCTATTTATTTTGTTATGGCAGTTTTTTTCCTTCTGTATTTTTTTATAAACGTTTTACATCATACTTTTAAGGAAAAAGACGGGAAACGCAAATTATTATTTAAATAACTAGTGCTGTCTAAAGTTTAAAAACGTTTTGTTTAAAGCTGTTAGTTCTGAAAATATAAAAAAAATTCAATCAATTATTTATCAAATGTACATAAATTAAATAAAATATATATAAAGTTTTGTATGCAGTTATTAAGTGAACGTATTTTTTTATGCTGAGTAGTTTCAATCTAAACACCCAAATATCAATCAATGAAAGTTCCCCTAATAACACACATGCAACAATAAAGCGGTTTGACATGATCATAAATGATACAATTCCTACATAGTTGTGACAACAGCTTTTGATTTTGCCAAAATATCTGGTATTAACTATTTAAAGATCATTAAGAATGGCTTCGATTAAGTCTTTTTAACTATATTTCAACTATTATTAATATGCTCTCTACTGCTTTATCTTTTAAATCACAATATAAGAGAAAGCAAGGCAGAAAGAAAATTGATTTGATAAAAACAAAATACAAAAAAGGGTTTTATAAAAAAGAAGCAAAATAAAAATTTGTTCTTATTCAAAAAATAAATAACTATAATTAAAGTATTACAAATATTATAAAGTTACCAGGTTTTCTAACAAAATAAAAAAAGTGTTTACTAATTAATTTAAATTAAGAATTTTCTATTATTCCTAAATTTTAGTTTGATAATTTCAAAGAATTCTCAAAAGTTTGATTTAACTTGATTGAGCGGCTGCCAAAAGATAGATTTCTATTTAACCATTATTTATAAAAAAAGTATATATTTTATTTACTCTTTAAACATGACTAGCTGACCCGGCAAGCGTCGTTTTGCCAAATTAGGAGCGATATGCCCTAATTTTGCGTTTCTAGTCATAAACTAAAAACGTATAAAAAAGTACCCTAAAAGTTGAAAAAGTAGAAGGAATCCGTGTTTCAAGTTTCACTCAAATCGGCCTAGTAATTTACTATTAAACGCATTTTTCCGATTTTTTCCCCTTTTTGGTACCAAAAAGTACCAAAAACGTATTCATATTTTTTTTTGGAGATGTGACGAATACAGTTAAAATAAAATTTCTATGTTTATTGGTTAAGAAGTTCAAGGGGCCCCAAAAAAGTACCAAAATATATTTTTTACCCGTTTTTACCCCATAGGCCCAAAAATTTTAAAAAAGTACCAGACACCTGCCCGCTTTTTTTTTTGAGTAAAATGCTTTTTACATTTTGTTTAAAAGAAAGAAGGTTACCGATTTTTCTCCTTTTTTACCACCCAAATATTTGAATTTCTGAAAATCCCTTTTTAGTGGATCTATACAATTGGAGAGGAACCCACAGTCAAAATTTCATGTTCCTTACTTTATGCGTTCGGGCTGTATGATGAAGAATCAGTTAGTTAGTCAATTATTAACGTTACTCTATTGAACATTTGGATTAAAAGTGTGCGTGGCATCAACAAATTTCCTAAAAAATTTTTAGCCTATTGTTCCTTTGAGACTATCAGTAAAATGCTGTAAAAATTTCAAAGAAATCGGTCCAACAGTGTGGCCAGCTATAAAATACAGACATACAAAAAAATTTGTTCATCCTTATATACACCAATACCTCGCTTTGCGTCGTTTCGTTTTGCGTTTTTTCAAAGTTGCGACGCTGCTGAATTAGTACTAATTTTCACTGTGCGTCGTTAGATTATCGAAGTTGCGCTGTTTTGGGTTCGAGTCTTTAAATTTTTTTTTTAATTTTTGAAATTTTCGTGGGAGGAGGTTAAACCATCTTGCATGAATGGTGTTTGGCGCAAAATATGGCCTGAATGTGTTCACAAAACATGCGCTGCAGAAGTTGATGGTACACCAGCTGTCCGTCATGAAATTTCTAATTTAGCTAGATAGTCTAATTTTGAAGGTATAGAGGAGACTGACATTAATGCATTGCTAACCTCGCACAACCAAGAACTGTCTAATGAAGAACTATTGCAATTTGCCAATAAAGATGACAGTGACCGTTGAATAGAAATCTCCGAAGAACAAAATTTAGCCTCCAAACAAATTTCCAAAATGTATTTGATTGACGAAGCTATAAAAATTTAAAAAAAAAACGATCCTGACAGGAGTTTTAAAGTATCCTAGGCGGTAGCTACGAATATCAATTGCTACAAGGAAATTTATTTTACGTTGAAAAAAAAGCTATTCAGCAAACGTTAGACCAATTTTTTGTAAAAGAAAGACGACTTACGACAACAGACAGTGATTAATTTTTATTTTGTTTTTTTTTTTTTTATAAATTAATTGAATATTTTATTTTGTTTTAATTGAATTTGTTTGTTTTTTGTATGTATGTAATAAAATATTATATTATTTTTGTTTTTTAAATGTTTACTTGGTTCAATTTTCTTTTTAAAAGGTAGTATTTTCGTTACCCTGTAACCCATCTTCGATCTTTACATGGTTTGCTATAGAAAATCATAATTCACTTTGCGTCGTGTTTTTTTGAAACCTAACCACGACGCAAAGTGAGGTATTGGTGTAAATAGACTAATGTTTTGAAAGCTGCTTAAATTTAATCTCTCTTCTTTTGTATACAAACAAATCCCTGCTGATGCTGTTTATATCTCGTTCATTATTTACATTTAATTACAGATGAGTCGTCAATGTATTGTTTTAATTTAATGAAATCCTCTTTTTTTCCCATTCACTCATTCTGCCACTAGTAATTGCAAAAACAAACAAAACAAAAAAGAAAAAGTAATACAATACAATTTACAAACATTACAAAATTAATCAAGTAGTCCTTTTTGGTGTCAAACAATTCATACTCGACACTCTACTATATACACACATTCATACATTCATACATACATACACGAAACATTTGTTTTTTTTTTAATTACACTTTTTGATTCAATCTGATTTAATATTGTTGAGTTGTGCAGCTATAAAGAGACTGCCCAGATAAGAACTACAACGTTATTATTGAAAATGGCAAAAGTGAAAAAAAAACAAACTTAAACAGCAATAATGAAACAAACACCTCAATGGTTTTTAATTAATAAAACTTATTGATGCATTAATAAACGAAATAAAAGTTTTATTTTGATCATTTCGGTTGCTATAGAAAAACAAAAAAAAAAAACTGATAAAAATAAATAAAAAAGCAAAATTGAAAGTTTTTAACACGAAATCACAAAATAATTAATAAACCGAAAAAAATTAATTAAAACAAAAACTTTAATAAAGCTTATGTAATTAACGGTGTATGTTCATCTTTAAGTTATTGGTATTTTTGGTCTAAAGGCTGTCCTTTAAATTTATAAGCTGCAAAGTCTTATTATAAAACAAGTAAAAGCGATTTATTTGGCTGGGCCAAATTTTATATACCCTTCACCATTTGGGCAAATAGTCTAATTTTTTTAAATACATCTGTAGTTTATCTTAAAGCTGCAAAACAATTTTTTTTTTGTGTAAAAAAGCGAGGCAGTCGTCTTTTTTTTTGCTAATATCTCAGCCGGTAATGAATGGATCCTGCCAGTTTTTAATACCGATTTTCTTTAAAGTACCACATACAGCCCTGGGTGACCTATGGGAGCTACATAAACTTAATTACAAACATCACACGGACAGATGAACATGGCTAAATCGACTTTCCTATCAATAAGGATCAAGAATATATATACCTTATAGAGTCGCAGAAATTACAAACGGAATGTCAAACTTATAGAAATTTATAAGGAAATATTTTTTGTTAATTAATTAATATTTTGAGAAACATTTATTTTAAAAAAGTATTTACAGAGAATATTTCTATATATTTTCTTTTTAAAAAAAATTCCAATAAACTATTTTAGAAAGTTTTTAGGACATAAAAAAAGAACCAGCATGAAAATGTTTAAAAAGAAAAGTAAAATTAGGTCTTGTATCTTCATTTAGTTGCCCATCAGCAGCAATACAATTAATAGCAAATATTTAATTATAAAAAGCACGTTTGTTTGCATTTTCCTCCACTTAAACTTAAGTTTTTAAGAATCTTAATTAAGTTGTCCACAATAAGTTTATGCCTCTCACCAGCTATGAAAAGTGCTTAACTTTTGTTTCTTTCCTTTTATGCAAATAAAATTAGCATCTTTAATACTCAACAGAAGACTTGTTTGAAAAAAAGTCATGAAAAAGCTCTAAAATAGTGAGAGAAAATCATCAAAATATATATCTAAAATATAACATAAAATAATAAGAATAATCAGCAAAATGCAAATGACAGTAAGAGGACACTGTGATTCCGTTATTTGATGTTAGAAATTGATCAAAAATAAAACAACCAAAACAAAATAACTAATCATAAACGTACTCTAGGTGTGGTAAAATCAAACTTCCGTAGTAACTTTTTTATTTGTTTCCCTTAGATATACCCACACTTACATACAATATTTTTTACACAGGTGTGTGATAATTGAACATTACATGCACCATTGTGAGCACTGTTGCCAACATTTTTTTTTCAACATTTTCCGCTTGAAGCTGCCAAATGTCACTTAAATATATTTTTAAATTTAAGATATTTATCATTATAAAATCAACAATTATACAAATATAAATTTAAATTTACATCAAAAATATATTCTAAGATTTATTAAAAATGTGCAAAAAAAAATGTGTGTTGTTGTTTTATTTCACTGAAGATTAATTTTCAGTAAATTTTTATTTTCCTACAAACATAAATATTTAAAAAATTTCTTAACTGCCTGGCCCACAAAATGCGAAAAAAAACATTTTTTTCAAGTGAAAACATTTTTTATATTTTTACCGTAAAATTTTATATTAAAGTTTTTTTAGACTATTTTTAGAAATAATTAAAAATAACTGTAATAAATGCAATATTTTTATATATGTATAAAATAAAGGTTTAATTTATGCACATTTAAACCAACCCCCCAGAAATTACTGTTCTTGTAGCCCCCTTTAATTTAAAGCGTCGTTTTTTTCGAAATATTTGCGACGTCCGTTTATGAACAAGTCCGTTTCTAAATTCTCTACAGACAATTTTTATATTATACATAATTAAAACCAAATTTTTTTTCGCAATTGACATACAAAAACTACGACAAAATCTCTAAATTGGCAACAGTGATTGTCAACTATACAGTTCAGGGACGAAAAATTAGATTTTACAAATTGTACTAAGTTTCAATGAACGTTTGTACTTTTTTCAGTCCGATAGTACTAAATTCTTTATTTATTTGGTATTAATTAAAATTATGGCATTAATTTTGTGCCACAATAAATTATTATTTTAAGGATGCAATTCCTTATAAAAATCCTGTGGAAAAAAATTATTATATTTTCAAAAATAAAAATTTGTTATTTTCAAAAAAGATTAAGAAAAAACTGAAAATTCATAGTTAATTTTGTAAAGCCCCTAAATCTTTAAATTTAAGATTTAGAAGTGATTTTTGACTACAGTTGAGTCTAGGGCGCAGGTTTAAAATTGTCTAAAATGTTGCATTTTGAATGTTTTTAAAAACGAAATAGTTGAAACCTAAAAATTATTAAAATTATTCCAAAAGAATCATTGGTGTAAAAAATAAGGAAAATTGTTTTAACGTTACCATCCCCGAGTTGTGTATTGACTCATCATATGAAAGCATTGAATAAATTCAATCTTTACATTTACACACATTTATGACAGCATCGACACAGTTTTTATAACTGCTAGTGCAAAAAAAGTAACGTAATAAACGTTTAGGTAAATAATAGACGAACAAAAGCGTTACAATATCTTAACGATGCTAATGGTAAAAATGGTTTGATAAGAGGCTTTTTTTAACACCAAATCAATAATAAGATTCAATATGTGAATACGCATAACAATGCGTGTATGTATACGTTATTAAGTGGTACATATGTATGGATTTGTGTAGGAAGTATATTTACACTTACATATTTATAAGAATTTCTTTCGCTTAAAAGGCATTTGAAGGTTATGACTGTTTTATTGCCACTAAATTCGTTTTCATTTAATGCTCTTAAGAAAAACTCCATTTAAGTACCTTAAGATATATTTAGTCTTCTTTCGTGACGTTATTTTTGCGGTGTAATTTAGCATGTCACCCCAAATTCTTTTGCTTAAAGCTCGTAATTCAAATTTATGGGCGCATTTTTTTTTTGGTTAATGGTTTTTATATAAAAAAAAAAAAACAAAATAAATATTTGATTTACAATAAATTCTTTATTCATATTATTTTAACAAATAAATGGATTTGCGAAAATAAATCAAGAAAGAAAAGTCTCTTTGATAGGATTGTATGAATTTTTGAAATTTATTTAATACAGAGCAGAAAACATGTTAACAAAAATCTTTTTTACACAGATTTGTCAAAAAGTTTTCTTTACTTGTAAAAACAATTCTACTTATTTAAAAAATTTATTTAGTAAAGAAGTAAATTTATATACAAAGAATTTATGAAAATGATATATTTTTTTTTAAGAAGCTTGAAAAATGTATTATTTATTATAATACGGTGTTCAGACACGCACCTTTATTGAGATAATCGCAATAAATGCCATTATTGAGCTCAATATTCCATACAAAATTTTAATTTAGTTATTGTTCCATAAATAAGAAATTGTTTTAAATATTGAGTAAAACTTGAAATTCAACACTGTGAGTAAAACGATCTACAATGGCAAATGACAAGAAAATATAAATTATAAAAAATTTGTTACAAACAAAAAAGTTAAAAAGAATTTCCAAATTTTTCTTTTTTTAAGTAAACCCACTTTGGAATCAAAACTCGTTCGTACGAACCGCAACAGCTCGGCGTTTCTATTATATAATAGTTATTTCTTTTAAAAAAAAATTTATTTCCATTTTTCTAAACTTTGAAACAAATGTTTACGACCAAAATAAAAACAATTTTATTTTCCAGCTGTCAAATGCTTATTGAGTTAGCTAAATTCTGTATAGCTGAACACTAAAATAATTTTGTCAATAAACCGAATATTGACTCATTAAGAATGCATGTATGAACACCGTATGAGGTCATCAATATATTCAAGAGTACGAAACAAAACTTAATTTTAATAAAATATAGAGTTTGGTTTTGGAAGTTCCGACTTTTTATAGAATAGTAAAGATCGATTTGCAGTTTTTAAAGAAGGGTTTCTAGGCTTAAGCTATATGGTTTTGCTAAATAATTTACATTCCTTGCGAATATTTCAAGTCAGAAAGTAATACAATAAACAAAACAATATTAACTTTCTCTTCTAATTAAGAATTTTTAAATCACTTGGATATTTTACCTTCTTCTACTCGTTTGTATGTTTGAGGAGGACTGGAGTACTTATCCGCAAAGCTTAATTGAAAAAAAAAGTTGTCATCTAAATTATTGAAAAAAATTTCGTTCTTACTTTAACTAAAGATCAAAATAAACTTTATTAAGGCTGACATTCATAGTCATTAGTCAACTATTTGTAAACGAA
This sequence comes from Paykullia maculata, assembly GCA_003055125.1. Taxonomy (NCBI): domain Eukaryota; kingdom Metazoa; phylum Arthropoda; class Insecta; order Diptera; family Rhinophoridae; genus Paykullia; species Paykullia maculata. The sequence goes on along the minus strand of NDXZ01102426.1, from coordinate 696 downwards.
AATTATTGCTTTTGTTTAATGGGTTTTTGATGCCTTAACTAATGGTAAACTAGGAGTTCTGAATGAAATATCATTGGTTTAACCATTGCCGTAAGTTAACTAATGGCAGTGAATTTAGGCATTAGTATTTAGTAATGCGTTAAAAGTACCCAACAGTATAGGATGTTAGCTTGTTAACTGTTACGTCGTTTATTACGATGAGAATTAGGAGTTAATGTTCGTAACATATTTGTAGAATCAAATCCCGGGATTTTGATACCCAGGACCATTCTAAAGAGCCAACAAGTTCAAGGTGCAGAAGTAGCTTCTTTTTCGTAGTTATTTTCGGACTAACGATTAAACTGCAATGCGTGTTTAAACAGTAAATTTTTAATAACTGTGATGCAAAACCATCGTTGCTGGAAAAAGAATTTAGGACATACAAACTTTATGTAAAATTCTTAAAACAATTCTTAACACATTAAAAAGGGTTTCTAAAGTTTAGGATAAATAATGGAAAATGTTTAATTAGAATATAGTGCAATTGCAGAGGTAAAATTTCCTAACGTTAAAAATTCATTAAATTCGTTCTCTTTTCTGGTAACTTTTAATTTAAACAATCATATCATGACTAGTCATGTCAACAATGTGTTGAATACTAATCAAACAAAGAACAGTGATTGAAAAACAAAATAGATTGTTAAAAACAATCAACTG
>NDXZ01102405.1:0-12190 GCA_003055125.1 Paykullia maculata | reverse complement strand
GGTATAGCCGAATATAACGCTCTTACTAGTTTTATTGTATAAAGATTAAGAAAAAAAAATATAAGCAGATAATGCATGTGACAATTAAATTGTTGTTAATTTTTTTTTTTTTGGCCTCTTGTCAATTTATTTGACCATTTGTCAGTTTTTTAAACTGCTTATTTTGTGTTTTTTCTATTCATTCAATTCAGTTTATATTTTGCTGTCTTTAATTCTATTTAATTTTTGAGTGTGTTGTTGTAGTAAGCTTTGATCCCTTTTCTGTTGTTGTTTTTTTTTGCCCATAAGCCTTGACATATTTCCTTCAGTTTTTGCACAATTTTAGGGTCATTTAAAAATGTTATTTTTTGTTGTTGTAGCTGTTTTTGTTTGTTATTGTCATCCTCTTTGTAAAGTCAGCAAATTTGTATTCGTTGCTTTTGGACTATTTTGTTACACTAAATCTAATTTGTTTTCTGTTTATTTTTTTTTTTAGAGGGGTGGTGGGAGTTGACTTTCAGTTTTGAGGGGAACAAGGATAATTCAAATTTTTTAAAGGGCAAATATTATTAAATAAAAGGAATTTTATTAAAAAATGTCTAAAAATTAAAGGGTTTTTGCATATTTTCTATAGAAAAAAATTATAAATTTTGTCATTAAAAAAATTGAATTTTTTACAGAATCAAAATTGTTTACGAAGAAAAAAAATTTATTAAATTCTTTTTATAGATAAACCCCCATATTCAGAAACAATTTTCAAGTTTATTGAATGAAATTTTCATACAAAATTTGTTCAATAAACTTAAAAAATTGTTTATGTATATGGGGGAAAGTTTGTAGATTAGATCTTTTACAAGAATTCATATCAATCGAATGTTCGTTTGTAAAAATTTGCAAACATCCTAAAGTTTTCATCTGAAGGATTCGAAATTTTTAAACAGCGCCTTCTATCGCGATTATTTCCTAATATTTAAGATGTGCATAATGAACACTCGCATATTTTAAAACCGTAAAACTTTCAGTTATTAAACTTTGTGAGGGTTATTTTTCCAGCAAAAACTGGGTAATGACTTGCCCTTACTCAATAGCATACTTTTCAATGAGTATAACATAACGTCTGCATTACTAAGAAGTAGTTTTATAATAAAAAGATTATTTTCTAAAACGTGATAATTTTTGGTCTAAAAAAATAAATGCTGCATACACTTTGGCTGAAAAGATTGTTAGGAGCCACTTAAACTAGTTGCTATAATTCCCATTTGGGTAAGAATACTTTAAGTATAAGTAATTACATTTTCGATGGATGTTTATGAATTTCATGGCGGTTTTAAAGGTTTTAAAGGACTCTAAAGGTTTTTTCTAAGTGTTTCTGAAAAACGTAACGTACAGATGTAGAAAACCTCAGTTTCTTATTAGGAAGCCGAATATAATATATTATTAATAATGAGTTCTGTAAGCCCATACAATCAATTGGATATTTTACTTATTAAAAGCATGAAGTTATATAATGTTTTAAAAGTAAGGACTTATTTAATTCCTGATTTGTAATTTAGAGGGCTATTTTATCCAATATTAGTAAGAAGTTACTTAATGACATTAAAATAATGACTTCACAAAATCTCTATTCGTAAGCAAGGGTGGTAGTGACTTATTTAAGTCCCTATTTGTAAGCAGACGGGGTAAGTACTTGCCTCCAATGATATCGCCTTGTTAAAGTAATTGGTTAAAATGCCAAAAGGTAAGTAGGGCAACTACTGTAATTTTATGGTTTAAACTCATAACAAAACAATGAAAATTTTTGCCGGGGTATTGTTAAATAACGGAAATATCATTTGCGTAATAACTATAAACAAATATGGATGCAAAACTAACTTGTCTTTTGAGCTCAACCATTTAATTGTTTAAAGCATATCAGGAATTTGTTGATCTTATGTTTTATTTGTCTTTTATTCTAAGAGTAGCAACTTATATTACTACTTATCCACAATTAAATAAACAAGTACAAATATTTGAGATTTACAACATTAATAAATATTTTAATAAGATATTGTTATAGTGAAATTTCAAGTGATGGCAAATGATGTAGTTGCTTCTAATTTTCTAGTGATAAACATTTTATTTTATTATTTTAAAACTCTTATCATGAAATCCAAATGACTTAAAACGTTTTCTATTTTTTTTTTTGTTAATACAAAATTTGTCATCTTATGTTAAAGAAGCTACAGGGGAGATTGTAGTTTGACATATATTGTCGATTACGAATGCTGAGCTGACTGCTACCGTGAATTGGTTCATAAATGACCTTAGTTTCAATTTTAAACAGTTTTATAAATTTTTCTTCTAAGGGCTTTAAAAGGCTTAAATTTGTGTTCATTGTTGTTATTATATTTAAAAGCAGCAGCGAAATCATCATCCTTATTTTCACCGTAAAAATTGCAAAAGAAAAAAAAAGAAATAAAAAAATAAACGAAACAATAATACTAGTGGCAGCATTCCAAAAGCCTATTTAAATGTAATTTTCTTGGCAAATATGAGTTAAAAAAAAACGAAAAAAGGAAGAGAAAGAAAAGACTTAAAAATGATTGATTTTCACAATAATTGAGTTAAATCAACGAGCGTAGCGGTGTTAGTGAAACAGCCAGCTGACAGCAATGGAAACATCGAAAGGTTGTTAATCTAAAGTAAAAATCCACAATAACTGCCAACAACAAAAAGGAAAAGCAACAGAAAAAAGGGTTTTAAAGCAGAGATTATAAGTTTAATTTGTGTCCACAAAAAAAAACAGAAGAAAAGGCAAATATAAACTTTTCTTTTGAAGAAAAAAAGAAAAACATAAAAATGTTCTTCATTTAACTGGCAAAATGTCGTCGTTCTTGTTCTCATTGCGATAAGCAATTTTATTATTTTGTTAATTTCTACTTTCGTTTGCCTGACTCATCATTATGTAGGTTATCTGAAGACGAAAGGATTTGGCTAAAGGCTGGACAGAGTTTTAATTCCATTATTCTGTTTTTGGTTTGTTTTTCTCGCAATGATGGATGATTAAATACGGCTGGTTGTGTGTGTTTGTGTGTCTGTGTATATTTGGCTTTTAATTAGCAGAGCCGTTAAATTAAATTAAACGCCTAAGAATCTTGGTTTAATAGTATTAGGAAATTGTTTGTTAATCTTCCACGAGTTGTGACCTTTGTCATTAAAAAATCTCTTTGTATTTTGTCTTCTTCATTATTTTTGCTTTTAAACTTGATTAAGTTTTTTTTTTTCTTAATAGGTTTTAAAAGGTTGCATTAATTCCATTTTTATATGTAAGAAATAAGCAAAAATTTTATTATTGCGTATAACAAAGACGCAATATAATGAAATATAATTATTATTTGTTAATATTTTTGGATAAAGAGTTGAAAAAACTTCAATACAATAAGATTTTCATTATAATTTGTGATTAACAAAAAGAGAAGTTTAAAGGTAATGTAACAGATATCGTATTTTGTTGTACTTTTACGCTGCTGAATTTTTTATTTTACTTCCTAAGTCGGCTTCACACTATTCTACAAGGGTTTTGATTGTTTAAAAATCAGATAGAACATTTTCTCATTAATATTTTTTTCTCCACACTATCCCACTTCGAATAAAACTCACAACAACCTTCATACTTACAATGGCAAATCATCTGTGCTTAGAAAAATGTCTAGAAATGGTGGGAACCAAACAATTGTCAAAATTTTTTACGTATTTCTTATAATTTTATTACATATTGTCTTCACACTATTGTATTTTCTTATTTTATTTTAGTTTTTGACATATCGTAAAATTTAGTATAATAGTGTAAAGCTGTTTATTAAATACCTGGATATCTTCTAACACCTACCTTGAAGGTTGATAGTTTTTTCCATGTTCTTTAAAGTTATTTTAACCAACGAACAGAGCAACATTAATATAATGGTTACTTAAAAATCCTATTAAGGTTTTTTGTTTTGTTAAAAAGATAATTCTCTTTCCTTCATTACAACCTAATTATAGATTCATACTAATTTAAACTTTGAATTCTCGCAGGAGTTTCTGACAAAGAAATATCTTTATAGCAATCATAAGTAGCAAACACGTGCTAATCAGCAAAAATAAGTTCCATCATTAAGCAAAACGGAAAAAAAATAATCCACAATTTATAAAGTTGAAGTTTTGCAGAGTTTAATAAACCATATTGTGTATCTCTGATAGACAGTCTTCACAATGGATACCTTTAATGAGGAACAAATATAATCAACGATACGACATTATCGCAATCTTCTTTATCTTTTCAGTTTGCTACAATAACAACACCATACCGGTCTTCGTCCTTATCAACATCCTCGTCAGGCTACATTGTCATTGTATAGAAATTATATTAAAAACAAAACTAATAATATTATGAATTACCATGATGTTAATTGGAAAATAGTGATGAGTAGTGTTTGTTGACAGGTTTGGCTGGTTGTTTGTTAAACAAACGACTATTGGCTGTCGTTTTGTTTTGTCTAATGCTGTTGGATACATAAAACCTTTTTAATGATGTGCAAGAGAAAAGCAAATTATTTTCATTAAACATATAGATGGATTTTAAGAGATAGAATTGAAAAAGGAAAGGTAAACCCTTTCCAGGCTGTTATTATAAAAATAACTATGAAGTGCACGAATTCATTGTTTTAATAATAGTTTGTTAGGATGTTAAATACAGGCCGACTTTATTGCTGGCTTAAATATAGAAGCCTCCGCTTAACTTGTTTTTTTTATTATAATTATTTTAACAAAATGATCATGGAAATTCACTAATTTTTTACGCTCATTTTACCATTGCGCCGCTCACCATTTTAAATGTTTTTAATAAATTTTCCTATCTGAAGAAAATTGGACCATATGCCCAAATGGGCCACACACATTAAAGGGCTTATGCGTTTTGCCCCAACCAAATATAGCGCTCTTACTTGTTTTACTTAGCAATAACAACTCTTTTTAATATTTATGCGCATTGGGTTTGGACTCAGTTTTTTAAATAAATATAAAACATCAGCAGATTGTTGTTTTAATATTATTTATTGGAAGATATAAAAATACGTTTTTGAAACTAATTCAAATCTTGCATTAATTTTGGAACATCCTATGTAAACTGATTGGAATTTTATTTAAATGAAGATGTTTTATGTACTTAAACTCAAATAGCTTTTACACTTTAGATTAATCTTTATCAAACTGTATTCTATTGTTATAGTTTTACAACAAAACGCTTAAATATACACACGCAAGCACTACCCACCAAACTTCTGATTGTTTTTTTTTGTCCAAAGTTACATAAATTTAATGTTTTGTTGCATAATGTTTCGCATCTACTTCGAAAAGTTTTTAAGACTTTATTATAACCCTTCACACACACACACATGTGGTAAGGGTATATATAGGTTTGTCATTCCGTTTGTAATTTTTCAATATTCATTTGCGACCCTATAAAGTATATATATCTGGATCTTTATAGATAGAGAAGTCAATTTAGCCATGTCCGTCTGTCCGTGTGTATGTTGAAATCAAGTTTACGTAGCTCCCATAGGTCACACAGGGTTGTATGTTGTATGGGGTTGTATGTGAAAAACTGGCAAGATCCATCAATAATCGGCTGAGATATAAGCAAAAAAAGTTTTTTTAAGTTTTTTTTTACTTAAAAATTATTATATTTATGTGTAAGACATGTCATTTGGGGAATTTTAAAGAAAAAAAATTTTCGATTTTGAAGCAAAAAAAATTTATTTTTTTTGTTTGTTTTTTACACAGAAATGATTTTATTTGTGGGTAAGACATGGCAATTGGGGAAAAAAAGCAAAAAAAAAAAATGTTTTACACAAAGATTATTATATTTGTGTGTTTTGAAAAAAATTTACTAGTGTAGTGAAGGGTATATAAGATTCGGCATAGCCGAATATAGCGCTTTTACTTGTTTTTAAAATGCAATTAATTATGCAAAATGTTTAAATCTATGAACTCAATATATATAAGAAATCTCTCCTTAAAAATTGTTTTTTTTAAATCTTGCACAAACTGAAATGTGTACTGTCAATACGAACCAAAGAGGATGAAATAAAATATGGTGATAGTCGCCGATATTCATATTTCTTATTACTAGTTAAGTGAGAACGTAATTTACCACAACCATTCAAAGCTTTTTTCTGTTTATCCTTTTCATTACTATCACATGTATTTGTCCTGCAATGAAGCAGTTGTTTTATTTTTAGTACAACTTTTTGTTTTTATAATATTTGTTTTGATTTGTTTTGGCCAGTCTTCAATGATAGTGGTTGACCATTAATGATACTACACCGTGCCATGTGTTTTTATTTTGTAATGAATATCGGCGACTATCAGTCACCATATTCTATTTCCTAATTAACTGTGAGTTAAATAGATGATAATAACATCCAACACTAAAATACCGATCAAAGAGTGCTGATGATGAAACCGTAGCTGGTTTCAAAAATGCATTGCACGCGACTAGTGTGATGAAACTTACTTTTTCCTAATTTTCTTTCGAACCCATAATTTTTTCCCTCTTTCAGATCAAAAAACTTGCGCTGTTTCAATAAAATAAAGGAATTAAGAAGGTCTTGATTTAAAATTTCATATAGTGCTGACAGGGTATCTATAACACAAGAAAGCGAGATAGAAATGAAGTGAGAAGATAGATGACAACATGCTACAAATAGAATATGTCATAAGTTGTAATGAAAACAATAGACTCCAAAAGACAATTAAGATGGCATTTTGTATTAAGAAAATAATAAAATCTATGAAAGAAATAAACCGATTGATGCGATAGAACACGCCGCAGTTGCTATCAATTTGTATAAATGTGTGTTCGTGTGTTTGTTCAGTTGCATGAGTATGTGTGTACAGCTCGTACAATCATTAGAACAACAATAAAAATAACATAAGTTAAACAATATTCTATTCATTGCGAAACGAAACAATGGTCAAGAGTAAAGACAAAAGGTGTCTTGCTGAATTGTTGTTTTTGAAGTGTCTTACAGTGATTTTATCGAATTCATAGATGCGGATGGGGGCTTGCGTTAGATCGTGGTGAGGATTATTAACTTATGAAGTATGGAAATATTTTACAACAAAAGGCGCTAATTAATTATTTCCGAAAGACGATATGCAAAAAAAGAACATAATAACCTAAAAAAGCTTTAGATAAAACGCTGAAATGATTTAAAAAATATTTTTTCTATTAAAAATTTTTAATTATGATATTAGTGTTTAAAAATAATAATTTTTTTAGAATCAAAATTAATACCGATGGCGTTTTTTTAAATAATATAAAATTGAGAATACTATAGTCGCCAAAATCCGCCATATTTCTTAAGCATATTGGCATTATTATGAAACCAGTTGTTAATTGGAATATTGCTGAGTCCGTTAAATTTCAGAAAGAAATTGTTTGGTAAAATCATGTACCAATTGTACCCACAATCATTAACCCATATCGTCCCAGAGAACATTTTTCGATTATCTTTAAAAAACTTGGTGGTTTGTAACTAGTTTGAGATTGAGATAATTACAAAATTAAGAACTTTCAGCTTTACATTCAAAGCTAACCCCTAAGAATATATAGTTTTATAGAAAAACAAGTAAGAGCGCTCTATTCGGCTGTGCCAAATCTTATATACCCTTCACCCCGTGTAGGCATGTGTATAAATATATGTATGTATGTACGTATTTACATGTCCGAAAGGTACTTAAAGTCTTAGAAAACTTGATTTTATATGATAAGTTTAAGTTTATGTAGGTTTTTCGTTCATATCTTTGCTGATTCTGAGCCAATTAGTAAATTTTGTTCAAATTTTCCAGATAGTCATGTCTTACACACAAATCTAATAATTTAGTGTAAAGAAAAATTTGTGTGCTAATATTTCGTTAATTGTCGGTTTTTGGTGATTTTCAATAGCAAGAATCCGAGGAAAATTTCTGATTGTTTGATACCAATAACGGGTCCGTACGACATCGGGGGGCTGAGAAAACTTGATTTTAACAGACGGACAGACGGACATGGCTAAATGAACTTCCCTATCTATATACTCTATATAAATATATAAAATATATTTGAAATTGTGACCTGAACTTTATTCCAAACGGGTAGATAAATTGACTGACAGACAACGATTATTCGTCTAAGAAAATTATTAATAGCCGATCGGTATACTTTGTGGTGGGTGTAGAACGTTGGAGTTTCTGCTTTAAAAAGACTTGGATTTATAAAATGAAATTAAATAAAGGGACATGTCAACGAAAAAAAGGCCAAAAATATTAGCAACCTCTAAACTTAATATGTTTAAAAACCTACAATATAAAACATAAATATTTTTTTTCCTAATATTTACTGCTACCAAATTTAATATTTTATAAAATACTTTTCAATCCACCCTCCCTTACACATATTAATTCGTATATTCGTTTATGCCCTATTAAATGCAGTGGAAAATTTCCATTTCTGACACTTGGTATCCGTTTTGCATCTGAATTAAAGAAAATTTTTACAAACGCCAAATGCGGTTGTATGTTAAAGCATATTCGATTCTTTTTCTTTTTTCAAATGCTTAGTCAATTTGCAAATTTTCCACAATCGTTTGAAACAAAAAATTAGAAAAAAAACCTTTTGGGGGTTTTCTTGTGTTATGCTTTGACTAGTTTTCTTGTTTCTCTTATTGTTGTTTCTGTAGATGTCCTTTATCTTGTTTCTAATTCATTGGATCACAGAAACTGTCGTGTTTACCTTAATTGGGGTATACAACAACATCAACAACAACAACAATGATAAAACTAACGAAAACATAACAGTTTTAAGAATTGCAAAAAGAACAATACGAAGACCTTAACATAACATAAGTTTGTGTATTCGAAGCGGTGAAATAAATGAGCAAAATCTTTTAATATTGAGTTGGTTAGAGGGTTTGTAACCATCAAGGGAATTTGTTTTATAAAGCAAAAAGTTTTAACACAAACACTATACGTCTTCAATTAAATTTTTACTTGGATTATTTTGCAAACCATTATGGAAATACGGCCTGGCCTAAAAGTAAAAGGTTTGATGCTTTACAATGGCGTAGCCAAATATTTGATTAAAAAAAACTGAGGGTCAATTACCCTCAGTTTTGCATCGTTTTCAGTGTATTAAAATTTTAGATTTTTTTTTATTTGAAATAATATTTAAGAGTTTGTTGTTGTAACTTTTCAATATTCCTAATTTAATTTTTACTTATCGCTAATTATATAAGCAGCGGTATGTAATAGGATTATTAGAAATATTGAAATAAGCATTAGCATTAGCATTGACATTATCTCTAGCATTATCATTGGCATTGGCACTAGCATCATTATGCACATTGATGTTAGCATTGACATTAGCACTGGCATTAGAAAAAGCAATATAATTATCACTTTAAATATCATTTGCAATGAATTCAACATTGGCATTAGGGCTGGTATTGGCAATGCTCAAATATATAAATAAATAATTTTGGACTTATTTTAGCTCACATTTGATTCGTTTTGCCAACTCCTAATTAGCTCCTGCATATGCTGAACACATACTTGCTTAATTTACCCTCTGCTTTGTTCTTTGTTATATTTTGGCTTTTAAATTTTAAAGGTTGTTGATGTCTTTTTTTTTTGTTGCTTGTAACAAAAACGTATCCAATTAGAAAAACAACAATGACATCGATTGTAAGCCATCTAACGGTATTTGCAATATAGACCCATACAGCAAATCAGCCAACTATTCATCCATTGAACCAAATGTCCAAATAGAAGCTTTAGACCTCATTCACCGCACAGGCCAACAAACATCCATAAACAATGTTCTTTTATATGCCTGAGCTGTTTAAATAGACTTTATGTCTCTCCCCTTCTTTCTCTCTCTCTCTCTCTCTCTCTCTGTATCTGATACTATTTCCGCAACATGTCTTTTGTTTAAAGGTAAAATGTTAGAATTAAGGAAAAATATGTCTAAAACGGTGTAAGGATTAGTATTGCTTTCGTTGTTTTTATGGTTGTAGCTTTTAATGCCGCCTGGCGTGGTAAAACTTAAACTGTGTTTCTATGGCATTGATCTATTGAGATTTGTGCATGCATTATGGTTTTTGTATGGAACAAGTTGTCGTTTTGCAAAGAAGATAAATCCTAAACATTAGATCTTTGTGTAAGTGAGATTTTCTCTTAAGTTGCTTAAATTTGTTTTTCATTAATTCGAAAACTAGTTTTTCAAAACAATTGCAAGAGGAAATTTTATTTGCAAAAATTATTTAACCCATTTAAATCTGAAGAAAACTTGGCTGTCAACAAGTTTATCTTCTGTCTGCCAACTTAAAATTTCGTACAACGATTTTTCAACCTTCTTAGTTTTTTGCCTTTTTTTCTATGTGAAATTTAAAATATTCAAGTTAAGAAGGGAAAACGACAATGATTTTAAAGGATTTAACCAATTAAAAGATCAAACATAATCATTTGTTACCTTTTCACAAAGTAATTTAAAAGGGTTAACACCGTATAACAAAAGTGACTTTCATAACTCTATATCGCCAGTCAGGCAGCAAACAAACAAAACATCCTTACCACCAGCAATTCCCTAATGTCAGTCGGTAATCCTTCATCAATGAGCATCACGTTCGTAGAGCAAAAAAAAAAATAAATACGCTTTCAGCTTAAGCATCAAATACTTTTGCCATAAACAGCAATATGTTGGGAACATATGTGTGTGTGCGTCTTTGTGTGTATGTGGGTATATGTATGTGTGCATATAAATATGTGTAAGTATCCTAGCAGATTGTGTCAATTAGGCTGGTGTCTTGTTGTCTGTGTAACTTTCGACTTTGTCGAAAATTTAAAAAATTTTTCACATGGAATATTACAAAAACTAAAGATAAAATTGTTTTTTTAAACTAAAAAATATTTTAAAAACTTTTACAAAATAAAACTTAATGAAAATAAAAAAGTAATAAATAACTTTAAAATATTAAAAAAAAACTGTTTTAAAAATTTGTTTAAAAATATGTAAAACAAAAATTTTTAAAAATATTTCTCAAAAATTTGAAAACAGTTGTTGGAAAATTTTTTAAAAGATTTATGTAAAAATATTTTCTGTTTCTAGAAAATTTAAATAATATCAAAAGTGTTTTAGAAAAAAAAATAAATCGAGAATAATTAAGCAAATATTTTTACAAACTTTTTTCAATTAAAAATTAAAAAAAAACTAAATTTTTTTTTAAATGTTCTTAAATATAAATATTTTTTTAACGATTTTCAAAATATTATTTTTAAAATTTTTAATATTATTACTTTTGGCTTGAGTTCATATTTATGTGATTTTTTATTAATATTAAGAATATTATGAAACATCAAGTGCGACACAAGCCGAGTGTAACAGACTTTCAAAACCAGCAATAGTTTCATCTTCAGCACTCTTTGATCGGTACTTCGGGTGTTGTATGTAAACATCATATATTTAACTCATAATTTACTTTTGCTACTTAATTGTGTAAGTGAGAACGAATTTTACTAAGTGATAAGATTTTTTTGCTTTATTTTTCTTATTAATAATTTTTTTTTTTAATTTTCCAAAAAAAACAGAAAAATTATTATAAATAAAAGAGTTTTTTTTTTTATTACATAAAAGAAAAGAGGTTCTTTAATACATTAAAAATTAAAAATTAAAATCTTTAAATAAAACAAAATTTCTCAAACTGCTGTAATGTTTTTTTCTAAAGTTCCCTAATACCAGCTACTTTATATTCATTCCCCTTCATCTGTCCCTTACAATTTGGTTTAAACGATTTCACATTATATTAGTTGACACAAGTGTTAAAAAAAATATAAAACAAGTCGTTACAACCATATTGTAAAACATATAAACATTTTTCACTAAAAAAAAATAATAAAAAATTTCAAATTTTGTAAAATAAAAAATTGTGTTGAAGAAATGAAAGAAGAAACGTGTAATTTTTTATTTATTGTTTACAGATCATCGAGCAAAACGATAATAACAAAATTTACAATTACAATAACAATACAAGTTAAGTAAAGTGTACCAGCGATGTTTCCGTTAAAAGGAGCAACATAATTGTGCAACAGCATATCATGTATGAATGTTTATATGTTTGTGTGTGTGTGTGTGTGGATTGTGTTGAAAACATGACGA
>NDXZ01102366.1:9534-22730 GCA_003055125.1 Paykullia maculata | reverse complement strand
TCTTTCTTCTGTGCTGAGTCCATTGTCTCCCAGACGTTATTTTATTACCTGTTTTATTTATTTATTCAAATAAAATGTTAACAAAATTCAACTTGAACCACTTTCTTTAATAAGCACCTACCAGCCACGCAAGAAACAATATAAATGTCAAAAATCAGCCGACTAGTTTTAGACGAGATGCCAGATTTAAGTTTTAGTAGGTAAATTAATAAAACAGTAATGCCAAGTTTATTTGTATTAAATAGAAAATGCATTCAATATGCACAGGTAAAAATAACTTACTACTTATTTCAAAAACGGGAACAATTCATCAAGTTATATAATTATAGAAAATTAAGTTTAATACTTTTTCATGTGATTTTTCTCTGCTTTTAAACTACTAAGATCAAAAATAGCATGATTAAAATAACAGCAACTTAAATTTTGTTTACATAAATATAGTTATAACAAAATTTTCTAATGTATTTTTTTTAGAATTGATTGTATTCAAAGGTCGATTTGTTTCAATGAAGCAGATATATAGTTACCAAAAAAATTGAATTTTTATAAAAATTAAATATGTTAAAAATTGTGTTTTTTTCTAAACATAAAATGACTTTGAATTAAAAAAAAAAACAACAGTATAATTTGATATTTAGGTATAATATATTTAAATCAAATCATATATGCTTATCTTTTAGATTAATATATTTTCGAATAAATACAAAAAGGGACAATTTTCTAGCGGAATATTATAAAATAAATATAAGATTTTTGGAAAAAGACGTGTTTTTATGAAGCAAGTTTTTAATTTTTGCATAAATAAATTAAGGCTACAGAAAAAACGTTTAGACGAAGTTTTTTTCTGGTCATTGTTAAATGCAACATGAGGGGTAAGTAACCTCAATATATAAAGACAATTAATAATAAAAGAAAACAATTAATACTTGAAACGTACAATTCTTGGAATATCGGCTTGTTTTAATGTCGGTCAAAAGTTGCAGTTTTGAGAAGTGTGTGTGTGTTTTATTTTTTATAAATATGTATTATACTTATTCTTCTATTTGTATTAAGGAAAAGGTATTGGCGTTTTTGTTTTAAAGCGCATTAATTAAATATTTATAAGCATAAATGTATATTTTCTGATTTGTTTTTTGGGTTTTTTTTTTAAATATTTTGAAATAATAAGTTATAAATATAGTAAAATATATGTGTATATGTAAGTATGTAAAAGCATAAATTTAATTTTGGAAAAGAGTTCGTGTAAACTCAATGTAATCTAAAGCATCTTTAATGGGCTGTGCGGAGCGGGGTTCCACATAAGGCTTCATACGCTGCACACAATAGTCAGCCATGTCCTTGGTAAGGTTCTAAAAAAGTTTTCGAAAAATAAAGTACATATTTAATATTTAGTTTGTTAGTACCAATAAAAAAATACTTACGCAATATAATTCTTCCTTGGTGACATAGGGACGATCGGAGGCAGTGATGGCGCGGAAAGCATTTTCGATTTCTTCGTAGGATTGCACATTCTCGGTTTCTTTAGAAATCATGAAGGCAATGTACTCCTGCAGGGAAACATAGCCATCGCGGTTGGGATCGACCACATCCAAAATGGCTTCAAATTCAGGATCGGGTTGGCCTTCTTCCACCATTGGCAGATCATAGCCGAGAGCACGTAAGCAGGACTTGAATTCTTGATGGTTGAGTTTACCACTCTTATCCTTGTCGAAATGTTTGAACATCATAGAGAATTCCTTAAGCGAATCTTCTGATACGCCCGAGTGATTGCGTGCCTGTATCTGCTGTTCCAAATTGTGTTGCATTCTCATCGACAGCTGATCTAATTGATCCCATTGTTGTGCCAAACCGACTGTAGAGTGTTCCGTATAACGATTATCCAAAATCAAATGTTCCTCCAATAGGGCGCCAAGTTCTTCAATTTTCTTAAGATCAACTCGACGTGCTCGTACCTCTGTGGCTTTGACGCGAAGTGCTTCCAGTTGTTGTTCCAAAGAACCGGAACCTTCCATCATTGATGTTCTATACACAACGAAGACGTTACAAAATTAAATTAACAAAATTAAATATTTTAAACGGTTTCGAAAATTTAAAAAAAGCATCAAATTATTGTTTATTTAGTGAGTAGTTAATTGTGCTGGTTAAATATTAAAATATCTATAATGTATGTAGAAAATATGCGTTTTAACAATATTTAATTATCCTTTTAAAATATATATTCTTACCGACTATTTGAAAATAAAAAACTTAATAAAATCCTTGTCTACAAGTACTGTAAATTTTTCGTAAAATAATTGTGTTGATAGCAAAAAAATTACAAATAAAAACAGTATTTATATGTGAATCTGTTTTTCGACTACCAGTAATCAATAGAACATTATATTTTACAGAATATTATGTTGGATACAATTTGACAATATGCCATCGTACAGGCGGCACAATAAAATGATGAGTAAACAGTTTCCAACGGCATGTGATCTATATACATACATAAAACTTTCAGTGTGAAATTACCCGAAGTAAACAAAGTGTTTTTAAAAAAATGGCCAAAAATTTTCAAAGCCTTCACGATGCGATGAGCTTGTTCAATTGTCTCAGTAGGCTACTAACTTTGCCCCAACTAATTTTACCTATGGTTAAGACCGATTGGTCCCAATGACACTAATAAGGATGATTTAATAACTATCTTTATTTTCAGAAAAGAACTTCTGTCAACAGCGGAACTATTACAACAAATCTGTATCTAACAAGTCTAGATATAACAAATTGACAACTCAAAATCTATTCTATTTAATATTATATATCGGCAGCATGGTGCAATAACATATAAGGCATTACTAGATCAGTTGATCACCAACCCACACTTTCCAAATGTCGAAAGTTCATATATTATTTCTGTTCTCTCGTTTATTTTTTTAAATTGTCACACTTTAAGTATAAAAAATAAAAAAATATATCATCTTTGAACTCCAATCACCTTTTGTAATTACACCATGATCTGGATTCTAGTAATAAATATTTATCTAAATTTAGTATTAAAATAGTCAAAGTAGGAGTAAATAATGTTTAAAAATATTCATGCATTAAATAAATATATATAAATGTGTATGTATGTATATGTATTTTATTAATTAAGCCATTTTATAATAAAACAGCTCATGTAGTTTGCATATTTACACACAACACACATACATACATTCACATATGTACATAAATACATACATATATTTATGTATATGTTTACATATGTAAAGTGGGGTTAGGTTGAAAGGGTGTGGAGAGTTCTTTAATTTAAAAAAAAAAATCGTTGCTAGACCCTTTGTCGATTATAATGTAGTTTTAGATTTGTTAAAAATTGCATACATTTTTTTTTTTAAATAAAAAAGAAGCAAAAAACGGCGGCATTTATTTTAAATTTTTACAATTCCAAAGCACCGCAAAGATGTTGTTCAAAAGGACAACACAAGTTAGTTTTGGCGCTTTTTGTTAACTTGAGTTAAAAAACGCATAATAGTCAGACAACACAAATTAAAAACAAATTGTTTTCTTTAATCTTTAAATTGAGTCAACAATACGAAGAGTTAAAAAGAAAAAGAAATAAATTATTATTATTACCCTTGACCATTATAACCCAGCATATAAAACCTAGAAAAATTAAAAAGTCGTGAAAAACAAATTAAATATTAATTGGTCACATATGTAAGTGCAAATAATTTATAAAAGGAAAATAAAGAAAGAAAAAAAAATATAATTTTGGCAAAGAACCAACCATTTGTGTCACACAATTGTAGAATTTCTAAAGTCGTGTGAATTTGTGTTTGAGATCATTATGGATGTTAATTTTTAAAACTTACCGAGTTTCGGTTAGCCACTGATGGAATAGATTGGCATGTTTAGCGAATTCTTTGCGCAATTTATCATTCTCCTCTTGACGTTTGGCTTCCTTGGCCAATTCGCCATCTCGTTCCTCTATGATCTTTTGCAAGTTACGCCAAGTCTCTTCAAGAGCTTCCATGGTGAACCAGGTGTATGGATTGGGTCCAACATTGAAGCTCTTAATTTTTTGGTCAAGAGCAGACAAGGCCTTGAAGTCAGCTTCAGCCGATGACAACGAAGCTTGAAATTGGGCGTGGGCATCGCGTAGAGCACGAATTTCTTCGATCGAATTGCAACGAACAGGATCGGTAAGATCCTCTTCGGCATTTTCGAACCAAGAATTAAAGGCTGAAGCCTTCTTGGCGAATGTCAAGTAGAGTTCTTCGATTTGGCGGAATTGTTCCTGCATGGCCAGGAGACGCTGTTTGCGTGTCTCTGAGGCGTCACGCAATTTCTGCCAACGTGATAAAACATCCTCATGACGCTTAAGTATGGCTGGCGATTGGGCATGATTGGCATTGATAAGTTGATCCTTCAATGTAGTTATATTATGGATACCCTCCTGTTCAAAAGCATTAAGACCTAAACAAAGAAAAAACCATAAAATATCTTTTTACATCCATGTTTTAGAAAAACAAAACGTACCAGCATCAAATGTCTCTTGTTTGGTTAACAAAGTTTGAACAGTCGAAAGATCACGTCCATACTCATCGGATCGTACATAGTTTTCTTTATCAGCTATCCAGGACTCTACAACGTCAGCCTTCCACATGAACTGTAAGTAGGCAGAGTTGTCCAAAAGGGAGCCTTTGCGTCTAGCAGCCAAAGCATTCAAGTTGTCCAATTTATTGCGCAATTGTTGGCATCTCTGACTAATGGAATCGCCATGGTGATTTTTAGCCTCAACTAAATCGGTACCCTGTTCACAGATTAAGGCACAACGATCTTTATGGGCTGCAAAATCGGTTTCGAAAGCATCGTGTTTCTTCAATAAACCCTGAACAGCAGCCATGGAGTCGCCATAGTCATCGACCGATAATAACTGTTGCTTTTCGGTAATCCAGGCTTCTTCCTCTTCAACTTGAGCCAAAAATTGTTGGTAGGTCAAGGACTCGTCCAATTTCTGACCACGTGTGGCTGCCAAATTCTTCAATTCAGCCCAAGCTTGGTTAAGAGCCTTGAGACGCTGCTCAATTTCTGGCACACCTAAGTTAGAGACGTCCATGAGTTTCTCGCCTGCTTCTTGCACAGCTTGGATAGCTGGTTCGTGGGAAGCCAATTCGGCTTCAAGGCGTTTGTGTTTTTTCTTGAGGTTTTGCACTCCGGTCAAATCACGACCATAATCATCTGATCCGACCAATAGCTTCTTCTCCTTAATCCAGCTTTCTTCATCGGCGATGTCACGGAAGAATTGATGCAATGTCAAGGCTTCGTTAAGTCTAGCCTGACGATGGGCTGCCAAATTGCAAATGCGTTCGTAGCGTTCATTAATGGTTTGGCGTTTCTCTTGGATGCCAGCACTGTCAAATTGGCCACTTTCGACCAACGAATCGGCCTGTTTGTTCATGTCCTTAATGCGATCTTCATGGGCAACAATGTCAGCTTCAACCAATTGATGTTTCTTCATGAGATTTTGCACCGAAGCCAAATCTTTTCCCGAGTCTTCGGTGGTGAGTAGAGACTCAACTTCACCCAACCAAAAGTCCAAATCTTTAACGGCAGCAATGTAGGTGCGCTGCTTGTTGGCCTCCTTCAATTTTAATGATTTCTCGGTTGTCTTATGGGTAAGATATTCCCATTGATCGGCGATTTGGGTAAGACGTTTTTGTACGGCGTCTTCGGAGCCAGAACATTGCTTCTTGTCAATGAGATTCTCACCCATAGCCAAAACACTTTGAATACGATCGGCATTGGCAGCCAATTCAGCTTCGAATGCCTGATGTTTCTGATGTTTGGATTGGATGTTGGCTTGGTCCTTGTAGCTTTCCTCGGTAGCCAATTGCAATTTCTCAGCAATCCAGTTTTCAATCTCATCAGCATCGCGCGAGAATTGTTGAAGTGTCTGTTCGTCGCCTAAACGAGAACGTTTCTCGATGAGACCATCCTTTAAGTGGCGCCAGCGTTCCAAAACCTGTTTACGTTTGCCATCAATCAAATCGGATGCATAATGATTTTGATTGATCAGTGTATCGGCGAGAACTTGCAAAGCGGCAATCTTTTCTTCATGACCGTTAATGGCCTTATCGAAATCTTCATGTTTCTTAATCAAAGCTTCTACATTGTCACCCTTATCATCGACATCATCGGCATTAAGGAAGGCTTCACGAGCTGACATCCAAGCTTCGGCCAATTCACAATCACGCATGTACAATTGCAAATCGAGATTTTGCTCCAACTGCAAACGACGCTCGGTCCAGGCCTTCTCCAACTCTTCACGTGTCTTGGCCAAATCTTCGATTTTCTCCTTAATTTCAGGTGAAGCATAATGATTAGCTTGCAACAACTCGTTGCCAAATTGTTCAAATGCACCAAAAGTACCAGCACGAGCATCAATTTCGGTACGATGTTCCTAAAAAACGACGCAATGACGACGATAGTGGTGGGGAGGATTTAATATAGAAATGTTATTTACTTGTTTCTACATTTATATTAAAGTTAAAAGTTAATGTGTTTCACTTTATTACAACCCAAATGTTAGACAACATATGTATAAAAAAAGAAAATAGATACAAACATGGCGTTGGTTATAGACAATATTTATGTAGATTAAAAAAAATAATAATAATTCACATTTAATTTTTATTACTATTTTTTTTTGGTTCCTTTAAATTATTTGAATGCCCCACTTCTGGTGATATTGTGTTAGATAAGAATTTTTTACTAAGTGTTCGACGAAGCTCTAAAGAATTTATAGAAAAAAACTGCTAATTTTTATCGTACTTTAGAGGCTTCGTTGATACAGTACCATTAAGAAATCATTAAAACGTTATTGCATTTTAAAGCTAAACGGCAATGAAGACAAATGTATCCACTGTTCTACGATACGTTTTTAAAAGAAATTCCTGACTACGTCCCTATGAGGTATACCTGAGTTAATAAAAAATTATTTGATCTTTTAATTGATAAAACAATTTTAAAAACGAATTAAACTTATAATGATAATATTCAACATCCCTTTTACCTTTAGTGTCACTAATACTTTAAGTATTCATGTTTTTAAACTTCTTTCATCATCTGGCACTGGTAATTTTTTTAAACAAATTTGATCTTGCCGTTTTAGAAGTGTTTACCTTTTATTCAATTAATAACTTCTTCATTTATGCAAAATGTAATGGAGTCTTGGGGAATTTTTTTCTCTGAAGTTTAGATTTAGTTTTTATGTCAACATATTTAAACATGAGATTTAACGGGGGGTGAGCGGTGGTGGTAAGCAATACAAGCTGTTTGCAAACTACGCTTTTAGGCATAAAGTGGGCATAAAATGGGTTAATTAAAAGAGCCAAGACAAAATTTAGCTTAAAAAAATGAAGACTTAATAAAAGGTAATTTCTTAATACACAAATTGTGTATGACGTTTAAAGTTTCTCAACATACGAAAATCATTAGAAGATCACAGTGGAAAGAAATTTCAATTTCACTGTTTGACAGAAATATAGTTTTTTTTTTACAGGACACGAATTTTGATATTTTATTCTTTAAATAGGGCTGACCTTACATATACTTGGCATCACTAGTTTTCCCTTTTTTTTTAATTTAATATACATATGCATTTACTACAACTTTTTGTCTTGCACTTGGACAATTACTATGTACATACATATATGTATATTGATAAATTTTGTAAATTTGGTTTAACTATTAACAAACAAATTTTAAAAAAAGTTAAAAACAATAATAACATGACTTATAAGGACCGCTATTAATTACTTTGAAGAAGTTTTTACACTGACTGAGTTCTCATTGGATAAACACTATGTTCGAAATGTAAGCATGTGAGTATTTATAGGTGAATATGTATGATGGGTCTGAATTGGTACATACATATGTATGTAGTATAATGTATGATGTCTGTTTGTTGTATTTGATTTTTTTTTGTTGATATACATATGATATACATATGATTACTTTACATACATACAACCATACAATATATGTTATAGATGTAACAAAATATAATAAAAATAAACCAAAAACTTCATTTTAATAATAAACATATGATTGTGTTTGATAGATTGACTGACATGTATGAAATGCTGGCATAAAATTAGCAACAGAATTAGGAAGAAATATAATCAACACATTTAAACTAAAATACAAATATGCTTTAAAACAAATAAAAGAAAGACATTTGATTAGAAATTAAAGTTGAAACGCTAGTGATGGCAGTGAGAGTGCGTAACAAATATTTAGGGAATTTTAATATTTAATTGTTAACGCAAATAAAAAAAAAACATTGATATTCTTTTTACAACAAAAATTAGAGAGAAAAAACAAATGTTAAATTAGAAACTTTGGATGGATGGATGGTGAAAACTACCTCTTTCGGTGTTGGATGGAAGAAGCTCTTGGCGCTACAATTTCCATACATATATTCGATTTCAGAACGATGAGCCTAAAAAACACACACAGACGCATGATTTTTTTTCCAAAAGAATATTATTAAATGTAAATAAAAATGTATGTTGATGTTTATGCGTGTATGAGTACATATACATATATAGAACTCCAAATTGGCACAAATGCAAATAATGAAGAATGAATGCATGATTGTTTTTATGAATGACAATTTATAAACAAATAAGGTTTGAAGCGTGTGTGTGTTTAATGTTGTGGTTTAATTGTTGAAAACAAATTCCAGATTTTCCAGAAAATTGGTAAATCATATGATACGTCACCCACGTTGTTGTAAAAGCGACAAACAAAACAAAAATACAATTTGTTTAAATCAATGACTGTAAAAATGTAAACTTAAATTCACTTAAATAGTTTTAGCCTTAAGATATACATACATACACCTGTGGGGTGTTTCCATTACTTGTATATTTTTTTAACAACTTTTTACAAAAGCTTGAGTGTTTAACTGGACACTGTAACATACCTGGTGTCTTTCGATGAGAGCCTCGGCTCCAGTAACATCATTTGCCAATTCATCGGAGGTTACCAAACTCATCATGGAGTTGATCCAGGCCAAAAGATCGCGATAGTCACTAAGAAAACGTTGCAGATCATAAGAGTCCAAAAGTTTTTCTTTGCGTGCGGTGGACTTGGTTATAATTAGATCCCACATTTCATTAATTTCCTTTTGTTTGGCATAAGTCTGTTCGGCAGTATCGGGATGAGATTGCATCAAGCGATTCGCAGTCTCATCTAATTGACGAATCTTATCGCGCAAGGCGGCCAAATCACGTTCGACACCCTCGTGTTTGCGTTGCAAGGTCTGAACACTGCGCAAATCTTTGCCCAAATCATTATTGTTAAGAGCATTTTCCTTCTCGGCTATCCAATCTTTGGTCTCGTCAATGTCACGATGGAAACGTTGCACTTCGTGAGCTGAACCCAATTGACTGGCTTTTTCAGCAGTCAATGTTTGCAAATTATTCCATTTTTCATTTAAATCTTGCATTTGAGTTTGAATCTTCATGGCGGCTTCAGTTTGGCCCAAAGAAGTCAATTGTATAGCAATTTCATTCATGTTGGCCAAACGTACTTCGTTGGCCTTCAAGTCATCATTAAAATCATCAAATTTCTTTTGCAATACCTCAACCTCCTCTAAATCTTCACCAACAACATCAGCGATTTGGGCATGATTCTCTTTGTCCTTGATCCAGTTAGCAAGATCGGCAGCTTCGCGTACCAAAACATAAGCTTTGACAGTTTCATTCAACTTATTTTGACGTTCACGGGCCAGAGTAAGTAGGTTATCATATTGGGAATTGATTTGAGCCTGGCGCTTAACAATAGAATGGTTGTCCACCAAGTTCTGTTGACTAGCGCTAAGGCCGGCCTCGATCTTTTTAATATAAGCAGCTGGCACAAAACCTTGACGGTCGTTTACCTCTACCTTCCACCAATCTTTGTTATTCGAATTCAAAAGTGTCAATACATCACCTTTCTTCATCGATACTTCACGGGGACTCTTCTCAGTGTAATCGTAAAGAGCAACTACACACTCCTTGCCAGTGATGTCTACTACAGGTGTCTCTTGTTGACGGCAGTTTTTGGCCTGTTCTTGTAAAGCTTGAATGGTATTTCCAAAAGCTTCCAAATCAGACACCAAAGCTTCGTGTTTCTTAAGAAGAGCTTCAGAGGAATCTTCATCTTTCCCATAATCATTACCTGTTGCAATAGGTTCTTTTTCGCGCATCCACGACTCCGCCTCATTGGCGTCGGCAAAGTATTGATGGGCTTGAAGGGAATCTTCCAAGTCTTGTTTACGCTGGTTGGACTTTTCTCTTAAGTTGTTCCATTGATCTTGCAAAGCATCCAAACGTTGGCGTATGTCCTCACTGGCAAAAGGTTGATCCTTCAACATGTTCTCACCAGAGCTGATGACATTTAAAAGACGAGCTTCATGATTGTTAATTTCAGCCATGACGGCCTGGTGTTTCTTAATAAGATTTTGTACACCAATCAAGTCTCGGCCACGGTTGGTAGAAGCAGCAATGGGCTCTTTTTCGCGTATCCAAGCGGCCTCATCTTCCAAGTCACGGAACAGCTGCTGAACTTGCAAAGAGTCCATTAAGTGTTGTTTGCGTTCAGCCATAGGAGCGGCCAAAGCGGCATAACGTGAGGATAGATTAGCCTCCTTTTGTCGTATATTATCTGCATCAAAATGACCGGACTCGATAAATTTGTTGGCAGCCACCTTAATGCTTTCAATGCGATCTTGATGGGCCATAACGTCAGCTTCAAGAAGGGCATGTTTCTTTTGTAAGTTTTGAACCGAAGTCAGATCTTTGCCGTGGTCTTCTGATAAAAGTTGACCTTCAATTTCACTCAACCACAGCTCAATGTCTTCGATTGTACGATTAAACTGCTGTTGTTGACAAGCTTCGTGTAACTTCGTGCCCTTCTTATCTGAAGCTTGCACTAAAGTTTCCCACAGGACAACAATTTCTTGCATACGTGTGTTAATTTGATCAGCGGCGTAGTGTTCTTTTTCGATCAGTTCAGTACCGACAGTAGTGATATCTTCAATACGCGATTTGTTGGCATTCAGTTCATGTTCAAAGTTTTGATGCTTTTGCATTTTTCCGTTCAAGTTGGTCGGATCCAAATAACTGTCGTCGGTAGCAAACTTTAATTTTTCACTTACCCAACCCTTGGTTTCATCGCAATCCCGTTCGAATTGTTGATAACGGTTAGAGTCTTCCAACAACTGACGACGTCTGTTAGATTTCTCCAGCAAAGCAGCACGACGAGCTAAAAGCATTTGACGACGTTGAGCCACATCATCGGCAGCATAATGTTGACCATCAATTAGTTTAGTGGCGAAAATGTCAAGAGCTTTAATCTTTTCTTCTTGAGCAGCCAAACTTTTTTCAAAATCTTCATGCTTCTTGATAAGCGCCTCTACGGAATCCAGAGAATCACCGAGATCTTCATTGGCCAAGAAAGCTTCTTGTTTGGCCATCCAGGTGTCAGCCTGTTCGGTATCACGATAGAACAATTGCAAGTCCATGCATTGCTCGTACAAGATACGTCTATCTTCCCACAATGAGAGCAAAGAACTTTTATCGTTTTCCAAGGCTGCTAATTTTTCTTGAATTTCGGCAGCAGCGTAATGTTCGCGTTCCAAAAGTTTTTGACCTGATTCTGTGGTCAATTTAAAGCTGTCTTCACGAGCATCAATTTCTCCTTTATGTTCTTGGTGGCGTTCCAAAAGAGCCTCAGCTCCTGCCACATCTTTGGCTAATTCATCGGCAGAGATGATGGCCTTCATGCCATTTATCCAGGAAACTAAATCTCGGAAATCAGCCAAGAAGCGATGCAAGAAATAGGATTTATCCAATTTCTGTTTACGTTCTCCAGCTTTAGCTTTCAAACTTTGCCAATAGTTGGCAATTTCTGCTTGTTTGTCGCGAATTTGATCACTGTGATCAGCATGAATGGAACACAGACGTTGGGCCTCAGCGCCTAATGTGGAAACTTTATCTTCTAAAGCTGCCAAGTCACGTTCAACACCTTCGTGTTTGCGCTGCAAGGCCTGTACACTGGCCAAATCCCGACCATAGTCATCTGAAGAAAGAACTACATCTTTCTCCGCAATCCAGGCCACAGTTTCGTCAGCATCACGATTGAAGCGTTGGATTTCGTGAGCTCCAAAGAGTTTCTCTTGACGCACAATAGCCAACTGTTTTAAACGTTGCCAAGCCTCATTTAAATCATCTTTACGTTTCGTAATGGTATCGCGATCAGGATGGGCATCCTGTATCAATTTATCGGCCAATTGATTAACTTCAGTAACACGGTACTCTTGAGACGCCATATCCTTTTGGAACTCATCAAACTTGCGTTGCAAAACTTCAACATGTTCCAAATCGTGTCCGAATTCGTCGGCTGTTACAAAAGCCTCCTTGTCTTTAATCCAAAACATGACTTCTTCGCATTGACGCAAAAATTGGACCAGAACCAAAGCCTGTTGCAATTTTTGACCCTTCTCAGCCAAACGGCTCAACAACAATTCCCACAAGCGATGCAATTCATCGAGACGACGGCGTATGGTTTCCGAAGCAAAATGATTTTGATTAATCATTTCTTGGCCAGTATTATCCAAGGAAACAATAGCATTGCTGTGGGCCGAGACCTCTGCCTCAAAGGCTTGATGTTTCTGGATTTTAGCTTGAAGATTTGTGGGATCGCGATACGATTCTTCACTAGCTGCCTGAAGTTTCTCATTAATCCACGATTCCAATTCATCGGCATCACGCTTGAAGTACTGGAAACGACGTGAGTCTTCGAGCTTCTCACGCTTTTGACGCGTTTCAATTTTAAATTCATTGTAACGAGACAAGACTTGTTCTCGCCTCTCCTGAATATCTTCAACAGTTTCAAGGATCTTAACCTCCTTAGGAGTAAAATTCTCCATAGTCGTTCGTTATTTGTCTTAGATTAATAAAAATTTATTTATGATCGTTTTTCTGTTAAGCAAAATGAAAAACAAAATAAAATCATTTAGATTGTAAGTTTGTTCAAGTTTTATTTGTTTATTACCAAAAATTGCTCTTGTTTTTTTTAATACTGCTGCGCTTTTTTCACTTTTGTTTTCGTTTCGTTGTAAACCTAAAAGAGAAACAAACGACAAATTAAAATTTTTTTTT
>NDXZ01102300.1:0-13587 GCA_003055125.1 Paykullia maculata | reverse complement strand
CCGATTTTCAAAAGTAAAACACCAGAACATGTGTAACAAAATTGTATTTATTTTAATCGAAAAAAATGTTTCTCTATCTCTTATCGTTTTGAAATTATTCAGAAATTAATGGAGAAAAAACTTTTTTCGAGTGGGCGCACTAAAGCGACTTGTAGCAACAATGAATGGCAACTTTTATTTAAAATAACACAAACTTTTTGATGCGAAAGTCAGTATTTTTTTGTAGTTGTTTTTTTTTTGAACAACTCACCGAACAAGTTAAAAAATATTTTACTTTGAATTTTAACTACTTTTTCATTTAAAAATAACTAAACGGATTACTACTTGAATAAACTACAATCAGTTACTGCAATAATTTTCTGAGTGTACATACATAAGTATGTACATAGTACATATGTGGGTACATACAAATAATTTGTTTACAAATTAAATTAAACAACTTAAGAGTTTTGCAGTATTAAAGAAGGTACAAAAGAAAAGTAAGTTTAAAAAATAATACCCGAATACTGAAAAATTGCGTACTTGGTATTCAAAGGATCGCTGGGTTAGTGGCATAAGACTTGGAGTATGCTATAAAATTCACTATCTAAAATTTAATTGGTGCTACGACGAAATTGTTAACAATTGAGCTGAGCGCTAACTATTTTTATAACTGACGTTCAAGGTGAAACCCCAAATCATTTAAGCGTAATACAAAAAAGGTCCTCCATGTACATTCATATATGGACAATTTTAGCACATTAATTGTTATTGTTAAATATTAAAAAATTAAGGTATAGAACTACCATATTACCGAAATATAAAACTTCATTTAATATTCTGCTGATGCCCCCTTAGGGAATGGCGCAATTCAGAAGTATTTATAATGTAAAAGGCGATGTTACGGTCCCAGCTGATATTTGTAGATAAGGAATTATCAAATTTCATTTATTGTAAACATTTTTTAATCAAAAGAAATGTCAAATCGCATATAGGAAGAAAATCCTTCCTTTACCTTAAAAAATAAATACAACTTCATAAAAATATTAAAAATGAAATACCAAAAGACTAGTTTTTATTAAAAAAATATACCTTAAGCTTTTATTTAATTCAAGCTTTATTATATATTAAAGTTCTCCCACAGCTGGAAATTAGTAAGTGATCATCGAAATCAAAAAAAAAAAGGAGGTCAATATAAGTTCGGTGTCTACAGCTGGACAACGTCTGTCTGGACCTAATAGTATTTCATATTTATATAATCGTTGCCATCGATATTTCTAAAAATTACTCTAGTATTTTTTATTTTCATCTCTTTGCAGAAATACCTCAACAGCTTAATCTCTGTGGATTCCATTAAAATGCCTGGTTGGCAATATTTTAGGCTAAAAGATTTTTGGATCTCTTGCAGTAAGCTGTCGCCCAAATTAACAATATTTTAAGGTTTGCACCAATAGAGAAGCGCATATTTAACTTGTGACAGTGTTGTTGACAACACTTTTTCCTCTTTACCAGGGTATTACTACTATAGTAACTGATGGCGTATACTTAGTTCGGATTACCTGTGTATTTGCTTTTGGTGGAAATATTTATTTATTTTTTTTATGTTTTATTTTTGTGGTCATTGACTTTGCTTGTCTTTTATGTAGAAAAACCAATACGTAGTACAAACAAATAAAAAGAAAAATGTGAAAAAAGTATCTACTTTAAAATTCTTTGGTCTAAAGTAACGGTGCCAAGGTCAAATATGTTTTCCTCGGACAATAAGTCTTAGTGGTTTAATAATACGTGTAATATACATACATTCATTCATTTATACACTAAATACAAATATGGATTTGTATTCAATTTCCTCGTTTTTAAGTCAACCACCACGAAAAATGGTGCGTTTATTAATTTTTGTCAATTTGTTTGCAACACACCGGAAATTAATTTAAGATCCCTTAAAAAACATTTTCTAAATTCTTATACATATATGTATGTATCTTAAAGGCAATTTGGCTTCGCACGTCTATCAGACTCTTGATCCATTGAAAACACGATATACATATGTACATAGGTCGAACGGAATGACAGAGAGAGAAGTAATTTATTCAGAAAAAAAAGCGAAGTTAACCTAAAAGAAAAATTATTTTATATATACATTTGTATAGTTAAATACAAAAAAGGTCTAATTCTTTTAGTATTGAACAAACGTATTGATATTGCTTTTAATAGGGCATTGTGGCAAATAATGCCTTAACAATAAAAAATTTCTGCGACACTTTCACTCTTACGATCATGTTTGTACATATATTTCTTCTTTGTTATCAAAGACTTTAGAAAAAAATTGTTATTTAAAGAAAAAATAAAGGTTTAACACGCCTAATTCTATGCCCACCTTCAATATAAATTTGATAATAAATATAAAACAAAATATTTTTTGCTTTAAAATTTGATGCATACATGTACATACACTTTTAAGTACTTTACTATATAAAATGGTGGTGGGAGCACAAAATTCGGCACAGCCGGAATATAGCGCTTTTGTTGCTTTTTTCTATTTCATAAAAATTTCATACAACAAAAAAACCATAAATATTTGAAGAAGCCTTAAAAGTATTGAAAATGCTTATTCACATGAGCAGTTGAGCTATATATATGAATTAATAACGTGGTTTTCGTTTTTCAAACAGAAGTTAATATGTTTTTGTGTGACTTTAAAAATGTATAAGTACCTACGTAGACATATGTATATGTATATATGTATGTATGTATTATAAATTGTTATTCATAAGTAGACATAAAAGAAAATACCGGCATAAAATAAATACCTTGTTTTGCTTAAGTTTGGTTTTGAAAAGTATTTTAATTTCTGCTAAAGATTAACCCCCATATTTATAAACAATTTTTAAATTTATTGAAGCTTTATTGAACGAAATTTTCATACAAAATTGGTTCAATAAACCTTCAATAAGTTTAAAATTTTTTTATAAATATGGGGGTAAATTTATTATTTTCAAATTACTTTATTTGTAACTACCAAATTTTGAGAATATCCCAAAATTGTAAAATAAAGAATAGGTTTTGTAAAAAAATTGATTTCTTAAAGGTGTATCTCAATTAAAATCATTAAACTTAACGCAAAATCTTTAATACCCTTCAACAACTACATAAATCAGAATCTGATAAAATTAACCGAAAATATAAAATTCTTGCAAAATATTTTAATTTTTATGCAAAACTCTTTATTGTAAACATTTTATTAATTAAGAGTTTATCGAAAATCTTTTACAAAAAGGTCCCTATGATACAATTTTTAGCAGTTTAAAGTGTATAATGGTTGCGATTTCACAGAACTGTCCTGTTTGATCCTTTCTAGAGCAATTGTTATTTAAATGACTAATTCAAAGTTTAAAGTTTAAAGTATTCGTTAAATAATAAAGTTTACTTTTTTACAACTTAATTACTAAAGCAAATTGCAAAATATTGACAAATTAAAACAAAATGCAAAATATGTTGACTTACTTTTTTCCATTTTCAATTAAATTATTTAGACTAACTCTGCATTAAGTTCATGATCACTTTACTTACAAACTGTATCCAAAACATAATGTCGTAGTTTTTTTTAAATACATTTTCTAGTTTTCTTCTCTGTATTTTAATTTTTGCCATAGAAAATTATTTATCATCAATCAATTGTCGATAATCATGTGTATCATTTGACAGAAACGTACTTACTTACATAAATTCACGTTGATAAATCAAGTTGATCTTGTAAACAAATCAATATTTTTTTGTGATCCAATTAAAATCTGTCAACAGTTTGAATTTTAAATTCTCAGTTTTACTTTTATTTCTACAACAATTAAAAGAAGCACGTGAAAAATAATAATTTTTTGTAAATGCATTTAATATATGTACATACATATGTATGTATGTACATATGTAAGTCAATATGTACAAATGAGCATTCACACACGAGAACAAGATTTAGTCGAACAAAATTAGCTTATTACAAGAGAGGCGAAGAAAAATGTATTGTTTGCCTCTTCTTCGCCTCTCTTGCAAATAAGCCTAATTTTGTTCGACTAAATCTAAAAGCTATCCTCTAATAAGTTTACAAGTGATCACAAACACTCGATTACTGTTAACGAAATTTCCTTGCGCGCATTATGAATTTATCGATGTAAAGTTATCAAATTTTTTTATAAAAAATTTATGTTAAAAAATACTTTTTTACACAGAATATTTTTGGATAAATTTTATATATGTAATAAACATTTTTATGCATTTATATAACACTTTTTGGCTGTATCTATTTTAATTCCTACTACTGTATTGCATGTTATTTTATTTCGAATTTAGTACATACATATGTAGTTTGTTATTAAACATTCTTAGTATGGACAACTACCCTGCCACCAGAACAGCGCTGTATTTTAAACATTTTGACAGCTGATTTATACATTTTCTTTGTTTTCTTTTATCATACTTCACACTCTCAATCTCACTCACTATTGAGCTACAAAAAAAGCAACAAATGTACACACAAATTGTACAAGTGGAGAACAAATGTTTTTGTTTAAATAGTTAAGCACTAAACACCAAAATAAAACGTAGATATTTAGGGCAACAATAAAAAGCAAAAACTACGATAAAAACAAATAATTGAAAATAAAATAACAAAATAGCGGATTAGCAACAACCGTAAACAAAATAATAATAAAATTATTAAGCAATTTTTAAATTAAAAACATTTGCAAAATTTACTGTTTGGTTGGGTGATGGTTAGAGTTTCTGTGTGATTTTGTAAACCATGTTAAGCGAAATAGGTGATAGTAATTTAAACTAAATTATAAATAAATAATACCTACTAATAATAAACACAAACATGTACTTATGTATGTATGTACATATGAACGTGCGTACATCCAAATGTTCTTTAGAAAATCGTATTGTTTACCAATTTCGTGTTTTAAAAATGAAATTTATAACTTAATTTAAGTGTTTATAATAAAAAAAATTATTTGTATTATATTCCTTATATTTAATCACAGGCAACGCAAAAAAATTAAATGATTTTGATTAAATAAAATCCAAAGAATAACATCATCGAAAGTGACGACAATTTCAATATTTGGAGAAAGGCAAACCATAAGAATAGCGACGTAATTTTAAATAAAATAAGTAAGTACATTTATATCCACGCAAACATACATATGTATGTATGTATATATGTACATATGTATGTATGTAAATCACCCTTTAAGAAATCAATAAAAACTATTTGTTTTCGCCTTAAAACCTTTGCATTTCTGCAGCTGGAGGTCGTGTTAAAAAAAGAACCCCCTAAGATTAAATACCTATCATTCTTTTAACAAAATGCAACGTAATTCCCGTTTGCCGACTGCTAGAGCTTCAGAAGAAAATAAAAGTCAAAATTCCTCAACAACGGCAGCACGTGTAGCGCGACCGCCGGCACGTCATTCACAAAGGCCTACTTTACGCAATTTAAATCCCGTCTTTCATAAACGTGAAAAATCTGAGGATAATAATGAATTGTCGGATAAACTATTAAAACTGGCTCGCAAAACAGGAACCCTTAATTTATCCGGCAAAGGACTTGCAACCGGTAAGAAAAAGTGTTTAAAAATCGTTGTATCCCTTTAAATACTTTTGTCTAGTTTTGTTAAAAAGATAAAATAAAATGAGGATGTTTAAAATCAATATTTATCAAAGTATTTTTATATACATACATATGTATGTATGTACATATCGCTCATTTGCTGAAATAACGTCATAACTTAAAAAAAACTAGTTTTGTAGAAAATGAGTTTAAAATTTAAAATTTTAAATACAACTCAGTGGAGATATTAAAAAGTTCTCTTCTATCAAGAGGTGAGATTACACGCCATTTGCATGAATTTTTTACACAATATATAGCAAGATATAGTGAACAATTTTGCATTATTAACTCCAAAACTAGTTTTTTGAGTTATGACGTTATTGCAGCAAATGAGCGATATATGAACGTGCCTTAATAGGTACATATGTATGTATGTATTTAATATTTTTGAAAAGTATTTCGAAAACTTGAATAAAATTACTGGTAGTAAATTACAAATATTTTTTGTTAAACAATTGATTGCAAAAAAAAAGAATAAGTAAGTAGACTGCATACGGAACTATTTAATAATAGTTTCTGTTTTTTCTTTTGTTTTATTCAGTTTTTTACAAACAAAAATGTCAACAATATTTGTTATATTTAAAACTAATTCCCTACTCAGAAATTTTTTTGTTGATTATTTGCAAAAAATAAATTAACTTACCCTTTATACCTACAACGATATGTTTGACATTTTTAGTTGCAAATATGTCGTACGTATAAACGTATGTACATCATAGTACATTTTGCTTTTTTTCCAACAAAGATAAATGTGGCCTGTTCATGTTGATTTAAACAAAATATATATTTTTCCCAAAAACAACACCATATGTAGATAAAAAAAAAAAAAAACATTTACTGCTTTGTTTGTTAATTTCTAAGTGTTTCCAATTAAGATGTGCAATAATTTAAAAGCATAAAAAAATTGGGAATGAAATTGAAATTAATAAAAAAAAATTGGATTTCCCAAACTTTTTTAATATCATTTAAACTTTATTGAATAATATTTTTTATAAAATTGAAGAAGAAATATAACAATATATATTTTAGAAGTTATAAGCGTTAAAAATACTACATATACAAAACATAAACATATGTATGTATGTTTGAGTACTTGTTTTTGTTAAGAAATAAGAGAGGTTTTCCTATTTTTTTAAATTAAAAGAGTTGTGGGAAAGCATAGGAAAAAAGAGAGAAAAATTACATAATTCTATAAAAAATAATTAAGTTGATTAGTAGAATTTAAATCTTTAAATTCTGTTATAGAATAAGATAAATACTGCAAGAAGATATGTACATACATATTGGATGCTGTTTGCTGCTACAACATATTTACTTCTATTAATACCTTGATCACACGTTACCCGGTTTGTTTTTGCAAATTATTTTATGTGTGTCAGTAAATGTGTCGTTCGCAACCTAGAAATTATAATGCACCAAGTTGTAATTAATATGTGCTGTATGTGGATAAACTTTTAAACATATAAATGTGCATGTTAATGTACTGACTTGACAGTGAACCTGAACTAAAATACAAAGTCACACTCTACAACTTAAAATTATAAATTAGATCTAATTTTTTACAAAAAGATTAAATGTTAACTAATAATTAATTAATCTTTAAATAAATCCAATATAGTTAAAACTGTTTAGCAATGCTGAACAAATGTTAGAATTGTTTATATTAGAAACAAGTTTTTCATTTAACACCTAATCGTAAATCAATAATTTTATTAGGTTATGTTAAATAAATTTAATATAATAAGAATTTTACATATTTTTGTACCAACTTTTATTTGTGTAAGACAATTACAATTTTAATTTCTTAGAAAATTAAAAAAAAATGAAATTGAGCCAGAATAGAACTGAAAATAATTATCTTAAAAATTTTAATATAATTGAGGGATTCACAAGCTAACTTATGATGTCACATGTCCTAAAAATTTTAAATGGTTTAAGTACTTTGTTGTTACTTTTTCCGTTCGGCACAATAAAAATAGCAGTCAGAGTCATATTGTATTAAGACACTTTTAGTATGAAAAGCAACTCAAACCATTTTAAATGTTTAGGACATATGACATTATGATATCATAAGTTAGCTTGTGAATCCCTCAAATGTTAAAATGTTTTGATATTTTTTTTTTTTATTCTAGTTTAACATTTTTGCAAAATTTTAGATTTTTATATTAGAATGGCAACTCTGTCAGTTTGTCATCAAGGCAATTCGTGCAGTATTTAAAAAGAGAAAACAACGGGTATTTAAAATGTTATAAAGATTAAATTAAAAAACAAAAGAAGATATGTAATTAAAAATTAAATTTCACCTAAAGAGGAAGATGCTTACTGAAACAAGAACATTTTATGCAAAAACTATCCGGCAATTCCAGCCGTTTAAACTAGAAAACAAACACTAAACAACAACTTAAAAATTTACTTCAAAGATTATTTTAGATTTAATCTTTAATATTTAATTTAAAACTGACTCTTAGTAGAACAGCGTAATATTTTATATGAAACTAACAACGACCAATAAAGCCATATAAAGAAAAACTAAATTTCATGGCTGATTTAACAAAATCATAAATAATTTACAAAAAATAAAAACAAAAACAAATTATTATAAAGTAAAATACGAGTTTTTATACAAAATTGTCGCAGTTTCTAAATAACTTTTAAAACAAGCAAAACATTTTTTTCGTGGCTCGCTTTCTGACAAAGATTTATAATAATTTATTTTAAAAAATATCCTTCAAAATTGCTGCCAAAAAGGGTAAAACCAAAGTACTCACATCGTTTTGTATGTGTGGTCCTTATCCCAGGCGACGTTATTATCACATACGTGAATTTCAAATGCCCCCTAGTGAAATTGATAGTGAAGAAACGGATAGTAGAGATGAAATTGAATTGCCATCTTTAGAACCACAAAAAGATTGTAAATTATTAATAAATTTTTATTAGTGGAAAAAACAAATAAATACAGTTTTTTTCAATTTGCATATTTTTAGTACCTGACAAACTTTATGCCATTAATAGTGGCGAAGATGATAAAGAGGTTACTTTGGAGTCGTTGGTAGCCAATGAAGAGGATGCGTGGTGGAATAAAGTACCTTTAAATAATTTAGACTTAAGTTCAAATCAATTAACTCAGCTGTCACCAAAAATTGCTAACTTATGTTCGCTAACAACTTTAACGGTAAGTTTAAAAGGAGTCTACCATTTTCACTTTATTTTACATTTTAGACAAATTGTGTCCTAAAAGTTTTCAATTAAAAAAATTATTGGTATTTGTAAGTGGTTAATCTTTTTTTTCCACTGAAAACTGTGCCTGTTTTAAACAGATAGTTTTGAACAATTCGTAATTAAAAAAATTAATGTACGAAACGTATCCTGTTTGTTTATAAAATTTGTATTTTCAAAAAAAAAAAACTTTAAAATCATTTGTTCATTGATTTGTGGCGTAAATCGTTTAAATAAAATTCATTTAATCAAAAAGAAATAAACTCAGTATTTTAGACAACTTTTTCCGAAAAAAAAATTTTTATTAATTTTATTTCTGCTTCTTTTTAGCTCTATGATAATGGCTTAACCACTTTACCCAAAGAAATTGGCAAACTTGAAAAGCTTTTACGTTTGAATTTAAGTCGCAACAATATTAAAGAATTGCCTGCAGAATTTTTTACTCTGCCGGACTTGCGTTATTTGAATTTATCGTACAACAAATTAGCAGAACTTCATCCTGATATTAGTGATTTTCATATGTTGGAAGTGTTGGTAAGTAAGAGTATTCATTAGCATTTTACATTTAAAAATTTTTAGCCATAAAAAAAACTAATTTGCGTTAGCTTAACCCGAGTTCATATATTTTAATTTATTTTTGAAATATGCTTTCTAACTAAATTTAAACAATCCTAATAAGCATCTATTAAAAAACGCATATCTAAAAACAATTTAAATGTTAAACCAAATCATATATTAATCCTTCGTTTTATTATGCATTTTTTTTTTTATTAAAAAAATGTGTCTTTATTGAACCCATAGTGCAATTGCACAGGAGGCCCTACTAGATCATCTTTTAATTTTTTTATTTGTTAATTTCAAAAATAACATTAACCAGGTGAACTTCGCCAATATTAATTTCCATTTTGGTATTTTATGAAATTGTTTATGGTTTGAATGACTTGTCTAGTAAATATCGTCCAAAAGCGATATTATGAAATTCTCACACAAATTTCTAATTATGTTTACTTAACGACATATGCCCTAATTCATTGTCATAAGTTAACTTATGGCAATGGTTTAGTTAATAATTTTTTATTTACGGTTCTTAGTTTGCCTTTAGTTACGGCACCAAAAGCCCGTATTTGTTTACCTATAGTTATTGAATTTGGGCATTAGCAACTCTTTTCAATAGAACCATTTATTGTGGGCCACCCATTTAGATCTTACGAAACTACAAAGCTTTTTTCACACAACAACAACTATGTAGAAACAAATTTGTACCAACTTTTGTTTTTAGCTTTATCTCTAACTAGTGTGTTTCAGGGACGGAATATTTTAATTGCTTCTGCATCAATTTTTCGATTTCAAGATACTAAATATTACAGTTTTTAACTAAACTTCTCTTCCCTATTTAATCAATTCAATTTTTAAGTCCAACATACTCAGGTTTCGTTTAATGCGATGCGTTCAAAAAAAAAATCGTATAAATTTTATTCGCATTAAAACAATTTCAATAAACTGTACATAATTTAAAAGGGTTTGTGTTCTTTATTTAAATTGAACGATTTATTATACGCCTTCCTTAATAATACGACTTACGTCTGTAACGTAGACCAAAAGAAGTTTAAAAAGCAGAGTGTTAACACGGGAAAAAATATCCCCTTTTCTAGATATAACTGTGTGTCTAATTTTATTTGAAGTTACTAAGTCGTATTTGCGTTAACAACATTCATACATATGTACAAACCTTTACATATGCAAATTATGTTGTATGATTTACCAACTCCATTTACTCATTATAGTTTTACTTATAACTTATGTTTGTATTTAAAAAAAAAAAAACCTAATATTATTTCCATTTCTAAAACAATATTTAAACAATAATCAACTTTAAACAAAAGGATGTATCAAATAATGAATTAACTGAATTACCTGGTGGTATTGGGTTTTTGGTGCGTCTAACAACGCTTTTACTAGCCAATAATCATATTAAAGAAATGCCAAACGATTTAGTGGATATGCGTTGTAAGTTACATATCTGAAATACATACAAATGTAAAAATTAAATTACAGAAAAGAAAAACATTACATATCCTAACTCTAATTGGTTATTAAAGCTTTACAAAAATTGGATTTAATGCATAACGATTTGATTGCTCTACCCGAAGACATGGGCAGTTTGCGTAAGCTACAGTTTTTGTATGCGCAACATAATGACATCAAAGAATTGCCTGACTTTAATGGTTGTGATTTACAAGAGTTACATGTATCCAATAATTTTATAGAGGTTTGTCTAATGCAGCTTTCAAAATAGTTATATAGGAATTAAATGTACTTGAGTTAAAATGAATTTTTTTTTTAGAAAATACCCAAGAAATTATGCTCAAAGTTGCCGCATTTGAAAATATTCGATTTACGTGATAATAAAATTACACAACTTCCGGATGAAATTGCTCTTTTGCAAAGTCTTATACGTTTGGACATTTCAAATAATTCCATCAGTAATTTACCATATTCGCTGTCATCGTTAGCACATCTAGTGAGTTTGCAGGTCGAAGGAAATCCCATTAAATCAATACGTCGTGATATACTGCAGTGTGGTACGGTAAGAATATTAAAAACTTTAAAAGATCGTGCAGGAGATTTAGAAGCGGCTGCAGCAACAACTGCTGATAGTAACAGTATGGGTAGTGATGGTTTAAATAGTCCTAGAAGGCCGCCATGTTCGGGAGATGAAAATTCCATTTTTCCAGACAGGTGTGTTCAAATGTATTTTACTTTTTTATTCATGCACATATTTTTAATCGCTTTGCATTTTTTTTCAGATACAAACTACGAAAAACTCGTTGTTTAACTGTAACTATGCAAAAACTAACAGAAGTACCCGATGAAGTTTTTCAAGCGGCTGGCGAGGAAAGTGCCAACATTGTTGATTTTTCACGCAACCGTTTTACTACACTACCAAATGGGTAAGAAACCGGGTTTTTAAGCTGATGGAAATATTAAATACACATTTGCAGTCGAATATTAACTTTAAATGATAGACAATGAGCTATAAACTTTTGACGTTTCGTTTGCGGAGACATTCTATCAAAAATGTCGATTTACTAATATTTAGCTCTTTTTCATTCGTATTACTTTTATTATAAATAAAAATAACTTTGTTAATTGTATTTTTAGATTGCTACTTTTGAAGGATTGCTGCTCGGAATTAGTTTTTGCCAATAATACAATCAATACTGTGCCTTCATTTATTTCTCAATTCGCACGTCTAAGTTTATTGAACTTATCCTGCAATAATCTCACGACTCTGCCAGAGGAGTTTGGAGTATTAAATACATTACGGGAGCTGAATATATCTAATAATCGGTTAGTATTAATATCTTTTGTATGTTTCTTTTATAAAAAAGCTGTTTGATTTTTTTTTTATTAAAAAAAAAGTTGTAATATTTTTATACGGAGATGTTTTCTACAAAAAGAAAATATTTTTGTTTATTCTTTACACTTGCATTAGTGCTGATGTTGTTAACGTTAAAAGAATAGTCCCACACACTGATCAACTCAGATAAGTGTTGCCCTCGTCTGTGTGTCTATCCCAATTAAATTTGTAATCAAAATATGGGTCGCAATTTTTAATACTTTTTAACGCCAAGAAACTTTCTAATGGGACCATGATTTTTCCTATTCTCTATACAAATATCGTTTTCAAAATGGTTGTCTTAAAAATATTTGTGCTTTTACCGAATTTCTTCTTTCGAATATCAACCTAACGCTTATCATTCAATTAAAAATGTTGACTTCAAGACAAAGATTCATCTACATTATGCTGCGAAGGAAATATGATTACTGTCTTGATTGAAAACCTTCCATTTCTAGCATTTTTCAGAATCAATTTCAAATCCTTTAACAATTAAAATATGACCCAAAAATCTCAATTGGAAAAATGCAGAATCTATATACATATATATAAAGAAGAAGAAAAAATTGTATGCTTGTATTTTAAAGCTGGCCACACCAATGGACCGATTTCTTTGAAGCATATTACTGAATGTCTAAACGGAACAATAAGCTAAAAATTTTTTTGGAAATTTTGAATGCCACGCCCACTTTTCATCTAAAAATGTAAAAGAGCCACGATTAAAATTGACTACCTGGCGATTCATCATCGCACAGCTTAAATGCATAAAGCTAAAAACATGAAATTTAGACTGTGGGTTTATCTACCGTTGTAAAGATTTACTAAAAAGGGATTTTTGGAAATTCAAATATTTAGGGATAAAAAGTGTACTTTTTTTTTTGGTACTTTGTTAAAATAATTTTGTTTTTTTAATTTTGATAGAATTCATGTAAAGTTTCACTTCTATTACCATACAGACCTCCATTTGAGAAAAAAATTGACACTGGAATGGGGACAAAAAAGTACCCGTAGGGGAAAAAACGGGTAATAAATATATTTTGGTACTTTTTTGGTACCCCATGTAACTACTAAGCATAGAAATATTATTTCAACTATATATGTATATATATATATATATATAAATATATATTTACGCGAATAGAGAAAAGGGAAACTTTTAGGTAAACGTTTGGTCGCCGTTTAAAGTACTTTTTAAAATTTTAAAATACTTTTGCACATTTTTCAAGCTTATGAGTCTAAAAATATGAAATTAGTGTCTATTGAGTCTAGAAATGTGAAGTGAAAGTACTTTTTTTATTTATTGGGGTATTTTTTGGAGTTTTTTAAT
>NDXZ01102164.1:0-16806 GCA_003055125.1 Paykullia maculata | reverse complement strand
TACCCTTTACACATGTGTGTGTGTGAAGGGTATAAAAATTAACACATGTGTGTGTGTGAAGGGTATAAAAAAACCAAACAATTTATTAACAAACAACATATACATAAATTACATTTTTTAAATATGTAATTATTTATAGTTTTATAATATGTATATACATACATATCGTCACCTAAAATCCAAAAGGCCGTAAGTAAACTTTTTACTTTTTACAAGAGAAGCAAAAAACATTATAAACTTCATTAATTAAATCGGTATTTTTTTAAAATATATAATTAAAATTTGAAGGAAAGATGTATTTTGGTTCATAACATCATAATCAATTAAAAAGTCTATTTTGTGTTTTTTGGTTGTTACGGCCTTTTGGATTTTAGGTGACGATATGTATGTGTTCATATACATATACACATACATATTTATGTTATTTCTATTCTATTTTTTTAAAAAGTTTTTTTTGGTTGAGATTTATCAACAAGATATTACTTGCAATTCAATTTTCTGCAGATGATTAAATGACCGCTTCATCTACTTTTTTCAGGTTCTACCCAGTATTACTTGGGGATCCATTTTTACAATATCCTTAAGATTTTACAAGAAATCTACTGGGATTTACATATTAAATAAGAAATTTCTGTAATTAGAATGTAGTCATTATTTCATACATTACATAATAATGAGGGGTCGTTAACATTATCATATTTTTTACACAGAAAGTAATGACTTTTGTAACTTATTTTTAAAATTAATTTTAACTTGTCATGTTTTTTTTAAGATCCCAGAAGTAGTAAATTAACCACTTAATATTCAACTTCTTCGTTGCTGTTTGGTAATTTTTTTCTAGAGTACGTGTTAAGTTAAGTTTTTTTCTGGATCTTTCCATAGATGAACTTTATATGTATGAACATTTTCGTCAACGAAAACTACTTATTTTTTTTAATCTCACAAATATATATCTTTGTTTTGTTTTTTAATTCTCTGTCGTAAAAAGTAATACAAATTTTAAATATGTATATGCAAGTTTATGTATATAAAAGGAAAGAAAAACGGGGAAAAAAGTCGCACAAACTTAAAGAAAGTGGCAAGATTATGTGGTTTTGAAAAAGTCACTGGCTGTCAAAAAAGTTGCAAAATGCCGCATTAGTAGACCAATGGTAACGCTGGGCAAGATTATAATGTAAAACGTGATTATTTTTTTATTAGATATCTACTAAGAAATAAGAGCTTCATATTTTTTTAAAAATTAAAAGCAGCCATTTTAATTAGTTATTGTGATTTTCATCTCGAAAACCTAACTTTCTGTATTAAAATAATGTTAAACCAACTGAGAGTTATAAAAACTAATTTATGTGGCTCCTAACAAATGTTTTTTATTTTCTACATAAAATAAATGAAATTTTCTTTAACTACAAAACTTTTTGCGCATAAATATAATACAAAATATTGATTAATAGATTTAATGTTTTAAACGAAAAATATTTCTCGTCCTTGTTCTTCCTTTCCAATCATATACATACATACATACATACATATGTATAATACGACGTATGTAGAAAGGAATTGTAATAAATATGCAATTCTGTTTAGTTAATACATTTATTAAAAACTTTTGATTTTGATAACATTCACAAAAGTTAATAGAAATATTTAAACATCAAAAGCATCGAGCATCTAAGACAAAAACCTAATTAAATAAATTACAAAATTTCGTCATTCTTATACAATTCTAATCTAGATATTTCCTGTGTGTAGTGGTCAGTTGTAATAAACTTTAAGAGTTCTTTGCTAAAAAAAGTGAATTCCTTATGGTTGTTTTGGGGTGTCTGTAGTGGGCTTTACTACAGATTTCTCGTAAAGTGGATAAACACTGCTCTCGAAGGTGGGTATCATGTATTTAATGTTTATAAATGCATTAGGGCCACCACATTGTT
This sequence comes from Paykullia maculata, assembly GCA_003055125.1. Taxonomy (NCBI): domain Eukaryota; kingdom Metazoa; phylum Arthropoda; class Insecta; order Diptera; family Rhinophoridae; genus Paykullia; species Paykullia maculata. The sequence continues at coordinate 14,878 of NDXZ01102164.1, read as the reverse complement.
CCAAAATATTTAAAGTATCTTCGATAACATCACCAATGCGTCTGCTACGATCTGGGTCCATGTAATCACCTAGATTCACATTGATGTTTTTGTATAAATTGCAAACATTTAAAAGTTGACGATAATACGGTACCAAAGCTTGGCCTACACAGGGTCCTTAAAATAAATAATAAATATGGCCGTGTCATTAAAATGTAAAGAAAATTACGGAACATCTTCTCACCTACTAAAACCATTAATTGCAAAACTTTTAATGCTCCAATTATGATTTTTTTGTCTCTGGTATTAAAGGACCTCTTTAAGGGTAAAATCAGCTTGGGCAGTACAGGCAATACTTTTTGGGGTGCTTTATGTATTAAATCCATAGCACCGAATTGAGCAAGTTTACGTATTTCTACATCGGTATCTGATAAACTGTTTAATAAAAAGATATTTAATCGTCTATTAGAAAACCGATTTAAATATGTTTTTTATCTTTTGCTGCAACTCACCCATCTACGAAAATGGGCAAATAATAACAGTAGTCCAAGTCTTCTGGTTTACAAAACCATTTTAGTGGAAATTCTTTGGTTTTTTTCTTGCTTATGAATTTTCCCGAGAACGTCACAGGTATATCGCCACGTCGCCAGTAGACCTTAAAAAATGTTTCTTTAACAGGCCGTTTTTTAAATAATTCTAATCTAAAAGTGGTTGGATTATAAAACAAAATTTAGTTTAAGGTTATAAAATATAGACATAACATGTAGTAAATAATTCAATAAGATTATACTTTTTTGGCGGTTCGACAATAGAATTGCTTTGCAAAGCTTGATATGTAAAAGCTGGTACAATACGTTTAGGCTGAAAAGTTAAAATATGCACATACATACATATATACATATGTATGCATGTAAGAATGTTTATCACTTTATTAATAATTATAATTGAAATTTAATATTAATTACCGTTTTCATATGTATGTACAACAGCTCGCGACATTCTTTGCCAGTCAACTGCTCGACTTGTTTAATTGCTGTCACCATTTTTACTGAAAAATACAAGAAATTCTCTCAAAGATGTTACTAAATATAAAGGCCAAAATTATTTTAAAAAAATTAAAAGATTTGTGAAATGAAATTAAAAATTTTACAAATTGTTTAAGTTTATAATGACAGGTGACGTTTCCTTTAATTATATATGTACATACATATCGTCATCTAAAATTTAAAAGGCCGTAACAACCAAAAAATTCAAACAAGACTTTTTAATTGATTATGATGTTATTGACCAAAATACATCTTTCCTTAACATTTTACTCATATAGTTATGTTCAAAATTACTAATTTTATTAATGAAATTTATAAGGTTTTTTGCTTCTCCCGTAAAAAAGTAAAAAGTATACTTACGGCCTTTTGGATTTTAAGTGACGATATGTATGTATGAAAACCAAGTTATAAACAAGAATTTTTTGTACATTTTTTTACCCACTTGACAAAATACTCTTGTAATGCTATTTAAATAATAATTTTGTATGTTGGATGTAAAATTACTAAATAAAATATGAACGTAAGTTTTTTGTTTGCAAAATATATCAAAACTATTAAACGAAATTAAAAAAATTCAACAATTTGCTCAAAAATTATGTGTAAAACTAACAAAGTTCATCCAGATCACCAGTAACAGTTTAAATATTAGCCAACCTCATAAAAACGTTACCACAAATATCTTGACCATAACCATTACACGAATATCCAGTTGGTGTTACGCATTTACTTTTTAACCTGTTTATTTATTTAATATGTTTATTTACAATATAAGAATCACCTGGGCTGCTAACACCCCCTTGTATATGCCTAAATACACCTTTAACAGGCCCAAATTAATATTTGGTCATATGGCTTATACACACATTTTAAATAATATTTGATTTGATTTGTTTTTTTCCCTAAAACAATTCTTTCAACAGTTTGATATTAATTTTCCAACAATCGAAAAATTTAAAGAACTGGTTATTGTAGTATCCAAGGCAAATATATATCAGATGGCCTCAGTTAATCAGCTGATTATTTTTTTCGTCATGCTAATGTCAAACTCCATACATAAAAAATAATTTTCTCTTTTTTCTTGTAAAGCCTAGTGTCAAACTTCATATAAAAAAAATGGATAATAAATAAATCCCCTGCGAACTGAGGCCACCTGATATTAATTCGCCTTGGTAGTATCTCTAAGATGGAGAGTTAGTTTCACAACGAATCTACAGAACTAGTTACGTGTGGAACAGTTTTAAGCAAAAGAAATCATTTAACTAGTTTTAGAGCAATTGCGCAGAACAGTTTCATGTTTTGTGTTGGTTCTGTAAAACTAGTTTTAAGGGTAACAATTTAAAAAAATAATATTTGTCGCAAAACCAAATCACAATAGACATATGAAGGTTTCAATGGGCGTTTAAGGATTGGAAGTTGTAAAATTAATGATATTTTTCTTAGGTTTTCTTTAAAATGTTATTTAGTTTTTTAATAACTTCTTTTCTTGTTTAAATTGTTTTCAAAAATCAATAAAACAACAAATTGTTTTATTATTTTTTAATAATTTAAGAATGGAAGAACATTGTTCCAATCCTTCTTAAGTTCTATGTGCCGTTTTTTAATTACAAGTGAGCATTTTAAGTGAAAATTTTGTATGTGATTGGTTATTGAAACAAAAAAAAAAATAAGAAAAAAAAACACATAAAACGTCTACACAAAGCATTCACTTGTATTACAAAAACGACACATTAATATAATCAAATTATTTAACATCATTTACGAAATTCAATTCATGCACTGAATGTGACTTTATAAAACGGATGCGTTATAATAATTAAGAAGTTAATTTTCTGTTTTTTTTTCTCTAAAAACACAAATCTCAAACTACTAAAACCAACAACAATAAAAAACTTTAAGTTTTATGAGTTTTAGGGGTTCTTTTTAGGAACCTAAGTTTAGATAATATTTTTTATTTGTCACATGTTGTCTACGTCATAGTGTCTGAGGTAATTAGGAGATATCAGGAACGAAAACACCAACAACAACGGCAAAAGAACGAACCTAATACTTCATTAAAAGTTCATTTTAAACTTGTTTCGATGAATGTAAGAGACGGGTGAAAAATATTTTATCCACGTACATATATATATATATATACATAGGTATGTATAAATGTATGTATGTATGTGTATGTAGTATGTACCCTGCAGGATATGTCGATACTGAAACAGTACTGATTCACTTTTGACTTTGTCATCAGTACAACTGACCAATGTTCTTTGCTGTAGACATTTACCATGTACTTGTCATTAAGAATCCACTAGTCACGTTAGAACTAGTTTCTATATAAATGTTTCTATTTATAGAAAATGTTCGATAAACTCAATTTTTAATAGCAGATCGGTAAATATTTTTAAATCTTATTCATTAGAGAGAAACCACAGAATTTATCTTCTAAATTGTTTTTACTATCAAAATTTTTCCATATTTTTTTTTTGTAAAATGTTGTATTATTTTAATAATAAAAAAAAAATAATTTTAAAAGTTCCCTACATTTTACTTGGAACTAATATTTGTCCCTTATTCCCTACGCTTTAAGAATAGGGATTTCTTTAAAGCGTAGGGAATAAAAAAAAATGGAAAACATTTCCTACCACTGGCATAGCTTTACAGCTGTCAAAAATTTTTCTACCCATCAAACGCAAAATAAAAAGTATTCACGCTTTACTGACAATATCACCGAAAAGTCACAATAATAGTCGACAAAAGTGGTGACTTGGAGACACTTTATCCCAGGCTTCCTGTAGGGTAATGTATGGTTTCGACATACATACATATATACATACATACATTTGTATGTGTGCTTTAATAGTTTTCATAATAATGGTCAATATTAGGTTGCTGAGGATGATAATGATAAAAGTGATGCTGCCGATGACAACGATGGGCAGTGAGTGTTTAATTTGAGTGTATTAACAAAAATACATTCATATCTATAACGAAAATGGTATGGCTTTTATCTAAGGACTGTTGTGTGTGTGTGTGTGTGTACGTGTAGAAGAGCCTTTACAATAATATTAAAGGTGTAACTGTTATAATGTTAAATGTCTGTTTGACCAACGAATGTTCAACCAACCTGTTTGTCTATTTTCTATCCACATTTCTATGTATATACACAGTACCGTGAAATTTCATGGTTTTGCTTTTTTATGTCTTACAAACTGTGTTTATTTTTTTCTTGTCTTGGTTTTAAACATTTTTTCAAATACTATTTTGGCATTTAGATTTTTTGTTAGGGATTAACCATCAAATAATAATAAAAAGAAGAAAAGTGTGACCTAACAGATACAAATTTTTGGCCTAAAGAAATTTGATGTAGAAATATTTATAAAAAAAAAATGTTGTAACTAAAAATAAATATTACGCGTTCTGTATTTCTAGATGTTAAATATTTATTCTATCCATATACATATGTACATGCATGCATACAGATGTGTGTTAGAAACAAAGTATGTAAAATGAATTTAAGGGTTACATAATATAAATATCAGTTAATAAATTTCGCAAAAGAACTTTTAAAATATCTTCAGTTCATTTTTTTAAACATTATTTTGTAGCTAAAAATATTATCTTCTATTAAATTGCACGATAATGTATATACATACATATGTTTGTATATATGTGTTGGAATTTATGTAAGTATTTTTGATTGTATTTTGTATTTATGCGATGTGTCATTTGTCTTTTGGTTGGTTATTTGTTTGAAGCAAATAGCGGAGCAGGAGATAGAAATAAAGTGTCATTAATATTTATGAAGTATTAAGAACAAAGTTGTAAACAAAATTTCCTAATACAAATAACAGCAACGTCAACAATATTAAAAACTAATACAACACCCAAAACACACATACATACAAACATAAAAAGTTCACTAATAAATTTCGAAGAATGAGAGTGTGTTGAACAGGGATGACAAAGGTGGTACTATTGTCAAATTTTTACAACAACTAGAAACTAAAGTGACACATTTGCGACAATCAGAGCACTTGGATTAGCTAAGCCGATAAGAAGATGTATGGATTTAATAAATAACACCATATAAGTAGCAGTAAAATTAAGAAATTGTTTAGTACCATAATGGTTATAACTATTAAATTATAAATTAGAGAAATTAAAAATTGTAAGATTCTACTTAAACAAATAATAATATTAATAATAATGTTTTAATCAGTTGAATTACTTATATTATTGAATGCAAAACAAACAATTAATTATGCTTTAATTAGACTAATCAAAAGAATAAAAAGAATAGGGTCAACTTAATTCAACCTTCTGCTTAATCGCACAACTTCAAGAGATCCTGAAAAGGACTTAAAAAACACACAATGGAAATTAAAAGCAGGTTTTTTATTTGAAATATATGTATGTTTGTGTTAAAATGGTATAAAAATATTTTTTACATTAATTAGTGTTTTTTTTATACTAAATATTGGCGTTATTTAACCAATTGCCTGATTTAATATACAAAATTGATTCAATAGATAATTTAAAAAGATTTATTAAATAAAAATTAAGCACAAAAAAATGTTTTGCTGTTGACTTGTGGTAAAAGAAAGGATTTAATTTTTTTAATCTTTAAATTACTGACGGAGACCTTTGGTTGCTGCTAAAAATTATCGGTAGCTTGATGATTTGTCTTGGTTGTTTGATGCAGGTCTCTGCTGTTTGGGGTTATATTTTTGTTGTCTGAAAACTAACAAAAATATTAGATAGTATTCCCTATAAATTCAATCGATGTCTTTATCTAATTAAGTTCTGCAAATGTTTCATAATGTAATTTCATATCATTGTTTAGGAAATATGTATGTTTGTATGTGGTAGTGCTTACATTTACTGTACTTATTATTACTTTATTTTTACATGTTATTTTATGTCTACGAGTTACTGATTAAAAGGTCATTTGTGAATGGAGAATTTTACTTTTTGAAATCGAATGGTTGGATTCGAGTGTGTTTTTTAGAAATTGATTTAAAAGTTTCTTTTGTTTGAATTTAAAATTTGTATCATTATTACTTAATAAATTTTACTTTTATTAATTTGCTTTGATATTTTCATTTCGAATCCTACATGTATAACAAATAATTTATAGTTTTTGTAAAACTTCAGTAAGAAAGTACAATTTGGAAAGCTAAATGATACAATATGTTTATTTCATATGCCATCTCTGATTTGTGTATGTATGTAAGCATGTATGTATATACACTGTATGTGATAGTAACAGAAAGGACATGTACCTGCAAAATTAGGCGTATGAGTGATTCGGTATAAATAATAAATTTTTATTACTCATACGTAACAGCAAACCATTTCAACCAGCTAATGGAAAATGCAATTAATTATGATTAAAGGGAAAACTAAGATTACATTTTTAAAGCAAAGTGGGAGGAAAACTCTAATCAAATCACTTCAAAAGTGACAAAAAACTAATGCTTATCATTTGGCAATTTGAAAGTGTTCAAATCATGTTGCAATCATACACTTTTCGGCTGTACATTGCTGTCATTCCCTAAATAAACTTTTGCTGATTCCTTTGTTCGTGAAAATAAATAGAAATCCATTTGCCTTGTAGTTGAAATGCCAATCGGTGCATTAATAGTGGTCAGAATTGTAATATCCCTGGTAACAATTCGTTTTTCAATTTTTTTCGGCTTAAGTCGCATGCACTTTGAGAAACTGGTTGATAAAGTTAAGGCATAAGTTAACATTGGCTAATGTAATTGAAAATATGATAGAAAATAAAAAAAATTATGCTTTTTTTATGTTTTTGGGTAAGATCCTTAATTCTGCATTAAATCATTATTGTTGTCAGGATATAAGTTTTTGTTGGTTCTTTGTAGCACAAAAAATATTAATTAATAACGTTCTGTAATATTTTTTGTTTTTAGTCTAAAATGTATCCCCGAGAAATTCTCGGGGTTGAAAATATAGAAAAATTTATTAAATATGGAGAGTCAAATAAAACTCCAAATGAAATAAAGGTGCAAAACGTAATGTTACTGTTGACAAAACTTATGTATGTTAAAAATTAACTTTTTGTTACCTACGAAATTTGAAAAATTTTACTATTAAGTAGCGATAGGTTGAGATATAATACAACTATCTAAACAATTTTAACAAGCTTTAAGACTTTGTCGTAAAGAATAATAATTATTGGATATTGTTTAAACAATTTTTTTGAGTGTTTAACTGTTATACTGATAGTGACAGCCACTATCGCTGTGTGGTTTTATTGCCAAAATTTAATTGAGTGATTTGACACAACATAGAATAAAATAAATGTGTTTTTTTGTTACTGTCAAATCTTATACACACTTTTGAGTCAAGAGACCAGCAAATATTGTTAACCGCAACATTAGCACTTACTTTTTTCTAAAGTCCTGATAAAATGATAGAACTCAAATAAGGCGAAAAAAAATACCAAAAGAGGCAAATTGCATTTATTTGTGTTTTAAGTTATCTTCATGCAACCATTACACTTTAGATGATGAGTTTAACTACAAATAGGGTTGTCACATCTCATCAAACATTTATGTGAACAAACGAAATTTCAAAATGCAATCTCGTTTAAAAGAGCTTTTTTTTGAAGTTATTTAAACAATGAAACGGTCTTTTAGGAAAATACGATTAACAAAATTCATAGAAAGTAGGGAGAGGAAATCCAGACGTTCTTTTTTAATTTGCCCATAAAATATTATATTAAAAATAAAAATAAAAATATAATATCTTTTTAAATAGTTTTTTTATTTTTAAGTCGAACTTATTTATTTTAAAGAATTTATTATTTATTCTAAAATGAACTTGAGCTATAAAAAATAAATCATTTGTTAAATTAGTATCTACATATGTACATGTAAGTAAAAAACCACGGAGAAACTAATAATAAACAGAACTACAAGTATCTTCCAACAATTTCATTAATATGGAAAAATTGTTTTTAATTCTGAACTACTTGAAGTATAATATTGTCCTGAAATAACTTACTTCTTTGAAATATTCTTCCATATAATTATCACAATAAATTAACCGCCTGGCGCAATAAGAAAATGATAAATTAAATTATGGGGACACATTTGTAAAAGTGACCTATTGACCCTAATTTAATAATAATTATTAAACATAATTTACATATTTACATATCAACGTTTATTTTTCTCAGTCCAACTTTGCCACAATCATTTTTCTTTAAAATAAAATCTAAATACATTTAAATGGAACTCAAAGTAGACAAAAAAAAGAAGAATAAAAAAGAGTGATGCTAAAACATAAATAAATTGAAAAAAGGAAATCCAACTTTAATCTTTGTTTTTTTTCCAAATAATTTTTTTTTTGGAATTTTTATAATTTAGTTCATTAACCAGTTTTTTTTGTGAATTTTTTTCTGTTATTGTTTTTTGTTATTTCATTTTACTCAGTTGTTTATTGCTGTGGTTGGCAAAATGGTTGGTCAACAACATTTGTTTATTAATGCCATCAAAAATATGAGGATAAAAACTTTGTAGCTACAGAAACACAAATTATTATGCGGGAATTTAATTAACTAAAATGTTGTAAAAAAAAACAAAGCACAAGCAGCCATGAACATGGAAACATTGAAAACACAAATACATCTACACTGAAAAAAAGGATATGACATTAAAAATGTTGTTGTTGTAGCTATTGCTACTGCGGTTGTTGTGTTAATTTTGAAACTTTGGCAAAGGACGCGAGAAAACAAAATTTAATAAAATAATGTCTTATTTCAAATTATGTATTAAACACATCTTAACGTGATAGAGATAAAGATATACAGAATGTTTTAATTTATTTTAAACAAATTATGTAGTTTTTTTTTACCTGAGTAAAACTTCTTATTTTACTTGTTTTGTTTTGTGTTTTTTGTTTCACTGCAAAAGAAAAACTAAATTTAATTTTCACCTGACTTCTATTTGTTGCACCAAAAAGAAATAAAAATAATGCAGTAAAGTGGAAAAAGGTTTTTTTATAAAACACGCAAAAAATATAATGATGAAAGAAAAATGTATTTATAGTTTTCGTTTAAGTTACAGTGGGCTTAATAAAAATTCGTAACGAGAAAGAAAAAATTTTAAAACACTTTGCGTTTATTGGTTTGGGATTCTAAGGCGTGATTCTATGTCCGTTTGCTCATAAGCTCATGATCGCTTAATATTACCTTTTTAATGCGAATGTTGTGTTATTAAAGTGGGTGACATACGACGATGAAATTGTGGTAAATATATTGGGTTTACTCCTGACAGGTGAGTTTAGAAATTATTTCAACTATAGGCTGCCCTTTTATTTGCTACACTGCATGGCATCGTTAAAAAAAACTTTTTTAGTTTAGGACTTTATGGCCAACGTTATACAGCCTAGAACGATAGGAGGATAATACCTCATTTGTCAAGTTTTTACATGCAGTTTTGAAGTTACGAGGAACCAGTTGAACATATAAGCATAATTTCAAACAATACAAAAGTATAATTCTCCTTTCTGCTTCGATGTAACCAGATAAAAACTAGAGCAAATTTTAAATGTAGGATTTTAAACTGCTTAGTAGTACTTTGAGTAATATATTGTACATTTATGTAGTTAAACAAATTTGTGTTTTGCTTAATTCTTTTACAAATCTCTTTTAAAAGAGACCTAAAATCACTTTCACAATGCATTGTTATGCACTTTTGACATTTAAAACTTTTTTTAATTTAGTTTCGTTTTTCAAGAACACCTTCGTTTATGTGTGTGTATTTGTGCTTTATGTTAAAGTGTGTATGTAAAGGTGCTGCATAAAAACATTACGTATAATTAATTAAATATATGAACATATACATGTAAATATATTAAAGTTGATGTCATAGCAACCATAAAGCTCGTGACATAAATACGCACTCAATAGTTTAACCTGTATTAGTAAAATAAAACGCATATGTATAATAATACATCCACTGGTAAGTACTGCCTGTATGTGGGTTTTTTTTATTTCAAGAAAAGAGAAAAATAAATAATATAAGAAAAATAGCATAAGAAGTATTTACGAAAATGCAAATAAATGTTTAAAATGACAACAAAGCTTTTGTGAACTTTTAAAAATTAGCAACAATTTACAAAAAAAATTCTTGCATGAACTGTCATTGCACATTACACGCAAATACGGCCACAAACTTGATCTTTCCGTTACTTAAATCCATCTACATCTAAAATGAATTAATATATTTATGTACATACGTATGTATGTACGTTTATTTGTGATTTTGCCTTTTCGAAACATATTTATATGCTTTGTACTCATAGAAATGTACGAATTATGAATTCTCTTAGCTATTTCTGGATTTGATGCATATTAAAATAGGATATCAGCGGGAAATTTGAATGTTGTATGCATTTCCGGCATTATGTGTCATTGTGTTCGTGTCAACATATCCCTACATGTTTAGAGAGAATTAGTACGTATTCACTGCAGGACAATAATAATGTTATGTAACTTCCGTAAAATATTAGAGTGTAAACATGAACAGTGTTGGTCAAATCATCTATGTTCGAATAAAAAAAAAAAATAAAAAAAAAATCCGAAAGCACTAAATTACCTGGGAAATCACAACTATATGTTGTATTTATTTCCATACAAAATTGAAATTTATATGTAATTGATGTTGGATTTTTTTTAGACATAATTATAACTGTAATACCGTTGCTCTGCATTGGTAGCTAAAATTAAAAATATAAATTAAAATAATAATAAAAATAATAATAATAATAAAATATACATTACACGTAGTCATAAAATTTTGGCAGCAGCATGTTTTTAAGGTTTTTGAAATACAATTACATCTTAGTGTATACTAAGTATTAATTACACATTACGTGTCTTTGTAATATTTTCGAATGTTATTGAGATTCCTGCATTAAATTGCTAAGAAAAAGTTTTGATAGTACTAAGAAGCATTTTCCAGGCCGCCTAATAAATTGAGAAAAACAATTTCTATACGTTTTATTTGATACTGTAGCCGTACAAACCCGTGTTAGTTATTTAGTTTATGAAACGCAAACCTGAACATGATGCGCATTTTATTTTTGTTGTTTGTTATTTCCTTAATGTTGTTGCTTATATGTATGTACATATGTATGTATTAGGAAGATCTTTTAATGCTTAAAACTCCTTAAATATAAATATAACACTTTATTTCGTAGTTTATTTCAGTCAGAATCAAACTTTATATAGAAAAAGAAAGACAAAAATTATTTTCCATATGCAGTCTTTTTTTAAAATTAAAATCGGTCTCTTTTGTAAAGTAAACAAAAGAGAAGAAAAAAACTTTATTTTTTAGAAAAAAATTAATAAAAATTATTTCTTGTCATTTCGAGAGGATGCAGATGTGGTTTTTTTACGTTTCGTGAGTAGACATACAGATGGCAAATATTTAAAATCCTGGCTTAAACGTACGTTCCTCAGGTTTCCAAAATCCATAGGTTCAAATGACCTGATCAAAAATCTTGTTTGTGAAATTTCTTTTCTGATCCCTAACTTAGATCTTTTACCAGATTTTTTGCAGTTTTCGCATGTTCACTGAAGTCGCCACAGGCTGCAGAGTCATAAAATCATAAAGAACTTGAGTGTGGGTTGCTCTTGATAGGAAATAATCATTAATTTTTTTAATTATATTTTAATTATGGTATCAGTTAAACTCAATCCGTTAATCCAAATTTAATTTTATAATAAGTAATAGCTACACACATTCTATGCATATGCACTTTATACTTGGTTCGACCTTACTTTTAAATAATTTTTGTTTTCATTTTATCTCTGACAATTTCTATATTTAAAACTAACAATTTTAGTGAACCGACAAATAAATGCTTGCAATTTGGTCAATATTTGTTTCTATTTTAATGATTTACCATTTCTGGTTCACTTTCTTAAGCTCAATTTATATAAAATTGTATTTAATAAAATGTCTATGAATACAGCTGCTTAACTTTAAAACAACTTTAAAGTTTAAACTTAAAGTTTGTAGTTGTTCATATTTTTCAATTTAGTTTTTTATTCTTTATAACATTTTTTCTTATTTTCTCTTATTATCTGGCTTTTGCTTTAAAGTTTTTGCAAAATATTTTTAAACTATTTTTTTATATTTATTTCCCCCTAATGCGAAGGTACTGCTGTAACCAATTGCTGGATTTTTTACTTTATAGTTTTACTTTATTCAAGGTTTAGTTGAAAAAGTGTGGTTCGTTAGTATTATTTCAACCTTGTGGCAAAGGTTAATTAAATATAAAAGATAATCATGGGGTTACTTGCACGTTTTACCTCTATTTGTACAGCTGTTAAATGTAACACTTTAATGTGTTTATTTAAATATGAAATAAAATTGTGTCTATTATAGGGTTTATATTAAATTTTACAAATCTAATTAAATTTTATTATTGCTCATCAATTTATGACCAATAGTTTATAAAAATTATTTCAACCTTTGAAAATGTTTCCTTTTTGTTATAAATATTCTATTTTTAACCTTTCGTCGAGTGCAAAGTTTTGTCAGGTTTAAATGTTTATTATTAAATAATGTTGACGTTGTTCTTAAGTTGTTTGTTTTTTGTTTATTACTTTCTTTTCTTTTTTCTCCTTTGGTTTGAAACGAAGATAGAATTTTTAGCAATAGGAACGGCTACAACGCACAGTGGCACAATATGCTCGTCACGGGTTTTTGCATACAAGACTGAAAAGATGATTAAATGATTTGCAACGCTGCAAAAAATGTTTCAACTAAAAACTCAAACCTTAAAAGCTGAGGATACGTTTGAATTTCATGGTGGGAACACAATCACAGTCAGTCTGTTTTGTTTTAAAACTGGCGAAAGGACATTACACATTTGGTTTTTTTTAACAAATGCTTAAGGGTTAAAAGATTATAAAATATCTTATGAACTGCCTGAAATTCTGCCATCTGAATTGTTTGGTAAGATTACTTTAGATCTTTCTTGTGTTTATTTTTCGGTTGTTGTTACTGTGCAATGTTGAGCCGCAAAATGTGACCCTGGGCTAAATGCAGTCGAAACTTAATCCTACAAAGTTGTAAATAAAATAAAATAAAAGTTTACAAAGGTTAAATTACTGCAAAGTTGTAAGAACTTTATTATTTATTTAATAGATATATATATACATATTATAAACATATATACATACATACACACAAACATATTTTATTTGCTATCACCTGAAAAGAAATGACGTAAAACTTATGCCAAACACAATTATTGAATTATAAAAGTTAGAACAAAGAGGTTAATAACTAGAGAATTATTGACATATTTAGTAAAGTTTGTTGAAAAAAAAATAATAAAAAAACTTTGTATCCGGAAGCCAAAACATATTTATGTAACTGCGTCTCCCATATACTATGAATCAAGAAAACATTGTGAAATTTAAAATGTTTGGGTTATAGAAGGTCATCTTTTAACTAAATTATTGTTGTTACATACAAATATCAACCACTATTGAGATGTTTTTATTTTACTACAAAGAATGCTTTTCGCTAATTGAATATAATGAATATAAGTTTCAAACAAATTTGTTATTTGTTTTCATTTAGATTCATAATTTCTCTTAAATAAAAATTACTTATAAAAACACTCACACATACATTAACACATATGTGTGATTACATTTAATGGCAAAAAAAAACTAAAAAAACAACAGATTTTAATTTTTGTTGAATTCTAAAATACTCACTTGTACGACATAATTTTAAATCTTACAAACACACCCACTGGCAGTATAGAATAACACGCACAAATTTACTTCAAAAGTAAAGGAAAAGGACGAACATTTAAACAGGCAACTCTATCCTTTTAAACATGTGCCATTAAATTTTTTTATGTATTTTTTTTATTTTTTGGTAAAAAGTGCAAAACTGCAAAAACACAAAAATTTTAAAACAAAAAATCGGATTAGTTGTTCATGTGTACATTTATGAAGAGAGTGCGATAGAGAAAACACAAACAAACAGCTGCTAATTTAAAATCTACATACACAAACAAACGGCAAATACACACAGCTATAAATACGAGCTGCTACTTCCATTGATATTTTGTGTGAAACCTGTAGTTCGCAGAATGGGCTTAACGCAATGAAATCATAAGTTAATAATAATCTAAATTATTTCTTGTACTTCTTCCTTAACCAAATTCTAATGTCGCTCTTATTATGATAAAAACAATTAGTTTGTGTTGAATTTTAAATATGTGTATGAAATGCAGGGTGCGAAGCATTTGTGTGTGTTTGCATTTCTACCACCGCAAACAGATTCTACTCATAAGTATTAGTTGGAATTGCAATATCTACTACTGCTTTAGGGTTTGCATTTAAAACAAGTGAAAATAAATTAAATGGCATTAGAATATTAGGTCGTATCTCGTAGTAACACAGACTACTGTAGCCTTTACATACCCAGCGATAAACATTACAAGGAATTCATTAAACAGGCCTTTCTAAATGTGATATCTTCTTTGATATTTTTTAAGATTTAAAGCTCACTTTTTCTGTCGTCCTGTAATGTCCTGGAAGTTGTTTAGTTTATATTTAAAGTTTGAAGAAGCAAATCAAAAGTTTCTTAAAAACCTGTAGCGAATACCAGAGCACGTTCCAGAGAAAAAAAGTATCAAAGTTAAAAATTTAAAAAAGAAAAAAAAAATTAAAACTAAAATACATATGTTTTTCAAGTGTTGTGTGTTGTTTTTTTTTTTGATTATAGGTTTTCAGAATTTTTCAACCATAATTCAAATTGACAGATCTTTAAGATTCAAAGCTATAGAAAAAATACAGA
>NDXZ01102131.1:0-10160 GCA_003055125.1 Paykullia maculata | reverse complement strand
AAGACAAGAAAAATTTATTCGTTTATTGTTGTTGTTTTTACAACAACAACTTATTGACATTGACTTTGTCCTTAAATATCAAATTTAAATAGACATACATATACAATAACAAATTCTTACATATTTATGTACATATGTATGTATAAAAAAGACTCTGTCATATTCAAATTAATATGTACATATGTACATGTAAACATACATACATTCATACATATGTATGTATATGCTAACATATTTAATGTTATACTACTCTTTATATTATGTGATATAAATAGTTAATTAATCCAATATGTTGTTTATTAAAGGTTTTTATTTAAACAATGTAAAAATTATTTGAAAATTTTAATACACAAATATTTTAATGTTTGTTATGGGCAGTTTTGCCAGATATTAATAAGAAAAGCATGCAAAAGTAATAATGAAATCTTGCTCATGGGTAAAAAAAAGTATAAGAACATCACAAAGTCTATGCTTAGAATACGAAACATATGTTGTGCTACTTTTTGTCTTTAACACATATATATTTTATGTTTGAAACAGGAGATCTGTTATATCTGTTATACATTCACCATGGGAAGCAGGAGTCGTTTGTTAAAAATTTAAACACAAAAATTATTTTGTTTAACTCCAGAATAAGTTATAGGTATACATATGTGTGTATGCATGTGTAATATAATGAGACCCAGAAATAATTTGTAGAAAAATTTAATCCAATAGATCCATAATTGAAGAAATTGGAACAAATACTAGTGTTTTATATTTTTTGTTCGTATGGAAGTATTTCTAATCGATAATTGTCCACTAAAGCTTTAAGAAACTTGCAAAATTAGTTTCTTATTAATATTTGTAAGAAAACAACAACGACGTTAACATTTAGATGACTGTGTTTTATATCACTCAAAGTATTTTCTGGGTTAAATTAAACAAATATGTAGGTCTATAAATGTTTGAGACGTTGCCACAAAAACTATGTCTGAAACATTTAGTTTCATTACAAGAAACCAATCTTCCAGCTTTCTTTTGTTAGTTATTTTTGCCTTAATGTAGTTTTTAGTTTTTGTTATTAAATTAACTGACTGAAAGGAAAGAAAAAAAACAAAAATATTTTTTTTATATAAAATAATTATTATTATTCCCTAGCACATGGTATAAAATCAGTGCTTTTTATTGTTGATGTACAAATTAAATAAAAATTCATGTCTAACATATTTATGCTATTAATAGCTTCAAATACACACATGTATGTATGTATGTACACATACATATGTACGTAAAACATGTGCATGTATGTATTTATATATGTACAGGGTGTCCACCGGCAAGATATACTACTTTGTTTTGTCGCCATTTTGTTAAACATTTGTCTTGACAGTTCATATTTGGCAGTCGTGAAGTAGAGACGTGGCAAATTTATTATGGAAAAATATTTGGTAAACGGTTTTTAATCGTTAAAACATTTTATCAAAATCAGTCATCGATTACTGTGACGATGAGAAAGTTAAAAGAAAAATCAAAAATAAAATCATAATGAGTACGAGGCACATTTTCCTTTGAATGGATATGTGAATAAACAGAATAGTTCGTTCTGGGCAAAGGAAAACCCTCAAATTATTCATCAGTCACCTTTGCATCCATTGAAAATGACAGTCTGGTGTGCAATTTGGTCAGGAGGAATCATTGGACCTTACTTCTCCCAAAAACTTTACGTTACTTTCTTATCGTCACAGTAATCGATGATTGATTTTGATAAATTGTTTTAACAATTAAAACACGTTGATTTACCAAATATTTTTCCATAATAAATTTGCCACGTCTCTACTTCACGACTGCCAAATATGAACTGTCAAGACTAATGTTTACCAAAAAAGCGGCAAAACAAAGTAGTATACCTTGCCGGCGTACACCCTGTGTATCTAAAGTTAAAGTTTTTTTCGCATTTAATTTCAAGTAACTTTACCATACACTATGCATATCAAGTATGTTTATGCCCTCATATTATTGAAACTTATTCATTCATCCATTCAAGTGCATGACAATTTATGTCTCATACAATAACTAAACAAGAACCAACTGATTTACATAAACTCACCATACTCATAAACAAAAGTATCCTCAAAGGAAATTGTGCTAAAAACTTTTAAATAAGTGCAATATTTGTTTGAAAAAAAAAACAACAAAAAACCAACAAACAAATCATTAAAAATAACAAAAACAAACTCCACCCACAAAATTTAACCCAGTTTCTGCATACATGGAAAAACAATCGACTTCAGTGTACGACACGATATAAATAACATGCACTTCAGCCTGTTTATGGACATTAGGGAGCTCGTGAAGGTATTTAGGCTAATTTATTTGATTGATTCTTTTAAATTTTATTTTTTTTTATATTTTATTTTCTAAAAAAAAGAAATTTGATGGAAAAGTATTAGTTTAGTTTTAATTTTGACAAAATAATAAAAAAAACAATTTAAACTATTTCTTTCTTATGTTTCAATTGTTATGCTATTGTTTGTTAGTATATTTATATAACTTAAAAAAATATTTGCCGCTCATTAAAATTATATCAAATGGTTCTATCGGGGTTAGAAATGCCTTTAAAATTTTTTTCTATCAAATAAATAGCGTTTCGGGTTTTACATGTCTGCACAATTGAATGAATATCTTGTAAGCTTGTAAGGACCCTGAGAACTTTCCAATTAGCTATCACAAAAAAAAGCACTGTTGCCAATTTAAAGTAACAATAACCTAAATTATTATTATAAAATTGTTTTTTTTTTGCCGTAACCATTTTACAAGACGTCAAACAATACAATAATAGCGAGTTTTTAAATTTACCCTTCTACCATCAAAGATTTCTGCTAAAATATTTAGAACCTTAAATTTTTATTGGAATACCCTTAATTCTAAGTAGAGAAAAGCACATATGAACATGACATTGAAAGTCATAAAATACATATTATTATACTGCATTTTGTATATAGCAACAACAACAACAACAATTCATTAAATTTATACCCTTATTTGCAAAAAGAATTGAAATATTTACAATTTATTTATATTTTAAGACATGCAAGACTTGAATAAAACAAATGTTCAAACAAAAAACGAGCAAATATATAAACAAAAACAAAATAAATTCTGGCCATATAATTTAAAGGCCGTTGAAAAGGGTAAAAAGAAACTTAAAACGTAAATGTAAATCAATAAATGAAATAAAAAACGTGTGGGAACTTTAAGAACAGTAGTAGTAGGTAGGGTGTGGAGTTAGGGAATTACCGGGAAATAATTGCCAGAAAATTTCCAAAAAAAAAAAAAATTTTAATTATTGCAATAAAAAACAATGGATAGAGTCAAAATTGATATAGAAAATGTTCACAAATGCTAATATTTTAATATTCATAGTAAACTGAACGTAAAGTACATATTTGACATCTTATCTTATTGAATTGAATTGAGTTTTAACGATTTTTCAAGAAAGCAGTTGGACGTTGATAGTCTTTGGCGGCCATTTGGCTCTGACCACGTTGTCTTTCAAATATGATTATTATTAATATATTTCTTAAAAAATAAAATTAATAAACAAATAAATAAATAAATAGAAAATTAATAAATAAATAAATAAAAAAAATAAAAAAAAATTAAATTTGAAGTTTAAACACATGTTTTTTAATGTAAGTTATATGTATAACGAAATTTTTGAACATAGTTTTTATATGTTGTATTACCTTTTTTCGACTTGAATTAACAAGAAAAACTTTAAACTAGTTTTAAATAAATAATACAAAACAAGATGTGCAGATTAAACCCTTTGCTAATTAAGTAATTTTATTAAGTGTTTAAAAAAATGTTTGTATTTTTAATGTTTTTTCTGTTGTTGTTAATTCAATTGAGGTGAATTCACTTATTGGGTCTAAGCAAAAATTCGGTCCGGACAAAATTTTTGTTCAGGAACAATGAGTGAATTTACCTTTAACATTTTCCATGATAGATTTAACCTTTTTATGAAGGGGGTTTTTTTTTTGTTATTTTTCCCCTTTTCCCAAAAATCTCGAACCCTAACTGTTTGCAACATTGTTAAAGATTTAGTGCAATTTTTCCAACAAACAAAAGTATTATTGAATATGTAATTTTATTTTGACCGCCAGCAAAAATCTCTTTTTTCATTGGCTTTGTAAATATTTGGTTTCAAATGCTATTTTGAAAAAATTTGAAAACATACAGCTGGTATTCATGGCATTGCTGAAGGGCCTTTTATTAATTTGTCTAAATGTCAGTAACACTTCCACTTGTTCGTTATAGAAAATCATAACAAAAGTCAACATTTTACTCTATAATTAATATACTAATGTATTTATGTATTTTCTTATTTAAATGTTAAGTAGCCAACAACAACAAAAAAAAAAAACAAACAAAAATATTTACATTTTTTTTTTATAAAGTCACATAAATTATTTATATCATTATCATAAATTAATTATTTTTTTCGTAGTTGTCAATTTGATATTCTTTAGGGGAAATCATCTTTAAACTTAAATATTGACACCTGTAAAACATACATAAATGTTTCGGTAGCATTAAGTATGTCAGTTTCTTTTACACCCTTTTGCGTGTAGACAGTTTTTTCGACAGATAAGTGCATAAACATGAAAGCTAGTTAGTATATATTTATATTTTAAAATTTTACCTTAAGGGTGTAAGATTTGATTAAGTTATAGTTCATTTTAACAAGAATCACACAAAAATAGAATGTTTGCATGTACTTGGTTTAATGATTTTTCTGTTTGTTATTGTGTGTAAAAAAAAAATACTTGTACATCTCGCATATTCGAAACACATATGTATACATAGTTTTATGTAATAAAATAATATTAAAAATCGGAATACAGCGATAAAAAAAAATATTTCCTTTTAAAATAAAATACACTTATTTCTCTCTGAAATCCGTGCTATTTTACGTCTACAACATAACACTTAAACAATGCTACAACTTGTTAAAATGAATTTTTCTATTTATTCTAGCAAAAGTTCATTTTTAAATTACTTCATTATAAAGAAATTAATTTTTGTTTGTGATAATTGAAGAATATACTGAAAAAGTAAGTTTCCCGACACTAGCCGAGTGAAATGTATTTTCGAAACCAGCTACAGTTTCATCATCAGCACTCTTTTATCGGTATTTTAGTGTTGGATGTAAATATCATCTGTTTAACTCAAAGTTTATTAGAAAATAGAATATGGTGACTGATAGTCGCTGATATTCATATTTGCTATCACTAAGTGAATGAGAACAAAATTTACCATAACCATTTTAAGCTTTTTTTCTGTTTATCTTTTTCAGCATTATCACATGTATTTGCTAAAATATTTTTATATAAAACTCGCAATTTTATTTTTAAACCGAAAAATCAAACTTATCAAACCTACAATTTATTTCCTAAAGATGCCACAAAATGGGCGGCAAAATATTGAAAAGAAATTTAACAATTTTTTATGTGAAAAAGAAGGTCAAAGAACTATAACAATTGTTTTACAAATAAAATTCTTTACCCTTGATTTTATATGTTATCAATGTGATTCATATATTTTTATTACTTTTTTTTTGTTTATTTAATTTTTTTTTGCGTTTTTAGGCACATCTATGAAATTTTTGTTATATCCTCAATACCATGGCATAGTAATTCATAACGTGATGTCGATACGGAGCGAATTTTTATGATTTAAATTATTACAGCCATTAATTGAAATGAAAATTTTGTATGTATAGAATTTGATTGCTCAACCACCTTATGAATAAATCCACTTTATTTTCAAAATAATTGTAAAAATGATTTAAAATCAAATCCTATCACCAACATTAATAATTTTTATTTTTTAACGCCAAAATAAAATAAATATTTAAAAAAAATATTTTTTTCTGTTTTATTTTTCTTTAGTGTACAATAAACATTTCAAGTTTAAATACAGTAATTAAATTAAGTTATTTTCTTAATTAATAAAGAAAATAGAAAAGTTTAAAAAAATTAGAAATATAGTTTTAAAAAAAACTGTTGGCCCATGAGGGGATCGAACCCGCGACCTTCGCGTTATTAGCACGACGCTCTAACCAACTGAGCTAATGGGCCGTGCTGAGAGATGCTGAAATATAATTTGTGTTGAGATTTTTATTTTGTTTTTAGAACGAAAAAATAAAATAATACATAAATAAAAATATTAGATTAATTTAATAATATGTATTGTTGAATTCAATTTTTTTTTGTAGTTTTTGAAAGCCTTTGCCGCCGGAACAAATGTTTAGTAAAAAAAACTTTAGGAAAACCACTAAGTAAAATCACAAGCTGCTAATAAGGAAAAATCACAAGCTGCTGCCAACTTATCTAGTTAGACTTTTTTTTAAATTTTGGGAAGTTCTTTAGATATTTTTTAAGATGATAACAGATGCACAAATCCTTTTTCTAAGGCTTTTAAAGAATCACTAAGGAAATTAAAAACTTCTTACCATATGTTGAGGTAAGCTTTTTTAGGTTTTTTTTTTAACAATTGCAATATTAAAGAACTTACTATTTTTTTCTTACAACAGAAAATACGAAATAGATTTAGGCGAATTTTAACAAAGTATTGTTGTTTGTTACATTTTTTGTAGCCTTTGAAAAAACGCTTTCCGTATAAAAAATTTTATAATTGAAAACGGAAACTCAGTATACAAAACTGCTGCCTTACGTAAGTCAAAGTGTAAGTGTAACTTTTATGTTATTTCCTACAAAACTGCTTCGATCAAAGCAACAATTTTTGCTGTGAAAAGTGGTTGAATAAAACCTCTTAGAATGAATTGTTGTTTGTTAATTTCAGGAAAAATATATTTTGCTTTATGTTTGATTTTTTAGGCAAAACCTTTTTTTGGTTTCAGTAAATTTTATGGAATTTTTATATTTTGAAAACAAATGTTTTTTTTAATCAATCGTTTTGTATGAAATGTTTCAAGTTTAAGGAAATAACGTACATTATTGTAAGATATAATTGTTAACAATGGTTGTATCTTTTAGTTTTTATTTCAAGCAGTCGAATTAACGACATCTTGTGAATACTAAAGATTACTTTAATGAATTAATAAAACATATCTTTTTATTTTTAAGCCATAGCCTTGAACAATTTCATTTTTTTAGCTAAGGTCTGGCAAAAAAAAATTTATAAATTTTTCGATTGTATAATATTGTATAATAACATAAAGTGGTTACCAGAGTTAACTGCTTCTATCCTATATCATTGCGTTGATGTTTCATATAATATTTGTAATCAGTTTTAGTTATTCATGAAAGTTATTTCAATTAACTTTGCGATTATACAACTTTATTTTTTTCCAGTTTATAAATGCAATTATTTTGTATTATAACTTACGTATTTTGTTTACAACAGTTGTCTTTATATACATTTAAATGACTTGACAACTGCAAGTACCCTCTAACACACACTGCAACCAGAAACCATCATCGGACTCCATTTGCATTCAAATGGAAACTTATATTAAATTAAGTGAAACGCAATAAAATAATTATTCTGTAATAATAGCGGTGACGGTTTTTTTTCATATGCCATCTGCTCTATTACCCTCAAAATATAAATGTATACAAATGTGAATAAAACGCATAGAATGCATATTTAATGGATTTTCTACTTTTAAAGACGAACTTCTTTTAACAGTCATAAATTTTTTGTCACGTGCATAAAAAATTTTGTTTAGTTTTCCTAAAAACAAACAAAAAAAAAATAATTTTTTCCGGGACTTACCAACACTTTTTTAATGGTTAAATTTACCATAATTTTATTATTAACCTCTTTCTGAAAATTTTTTAATAGTTCAAGTGAATTTAATTTAACTCTTAAATAGAGTTTAGTGGTAAGAATGTTTCCACAATTGGACGGACATAGCTAAGTCGACTTAAAAACTGACAAGGGCTTATAAAAATATTTCTTGGTTATACACAGGAAATGCTAAACTTATATGCAACCACTACTTGTGGTTGTGAAAGTTTAGTGCTGTAATCTGTTATTAAATATCTTAATTTTTAAATACAATTTTACAAGGACAACTTTTTCTTTCTCTCACCTTTTACGTTAATTATTATGTCATTATTAATATTAAAAAGGAACAACTGGCGACTAAATGACTGTGTAATAAAATATTTTCCTATTGTAGCACCCACATGAAGGTCGTAAAAAAGTTATTGTTTAAATACTTAGAACATTGCTGAAGCATAGCAAACCATGGCAATTTTTATATTTATTATTCGTACGTAATCATATCAAAATTAATTATATTTTTTTTGCTGCTTTTGTAAAAGAAGATTACACCCAAAAAAGCACTTTGTAAATAAGTTGCAAATCCTATTTAATGCCACAAAAAAGAAAGAAAAATTCAAATTATTTTGTGTAAAAGATAAAAATTATTTTATTTTTTATTTTTCTAAAACATATTAAGGTGTTTCACGAAAACAAATAAATGCCTCATAATGCCCATAAGCAGTCGAGATTTATGAGATCGTAAATCATTTTTTATGTAACAAAATATATTTAAACAAAATAATTCCTTATTAATTTCTACCTTTTTTTTTTAAAGTATTTAGGATAGGTTTGTTCGATTGCCTCTTCTACTCTTCTTCTTCGATTTGCAACTTCTAGATTTTCTAAGCAAATTCAATTCAATAAAAACTTTTAAATTATCAAATTAGAGCATAATTATTATATATTATTAAAATATCCCCACGATGTTTATCAGTTTCATAAGCTGACACTCATTTCAATTGAATTAAAAAAAATCTGTTGAAAATTAATAAGGTGTCAAAATAATCTTGTTATTTATTAGATTTGGATTTATTTAGAATTAAATCAAGACGCTAATTCGTTTTTGTCATTTTACGTATGTAGATAGGAACTCTGTTAGTGTTTAACTCATACGTTTTTTTAAATATAAATAATAAGTAATAAATATATGTATACATGTAGATGTACATATATTTTTATTGGCTTATGTATGATTTATTTGTGTAAACATTTGGTTTTAATTTACGAAAATATGTATTTATTCAATAATTTTTTGTTTTCATAGCATTTTTTTGCAGTCGTAAGTTAACAAAGTAATTAAATAATCAATATAAATGGCTTTTAACTTCAATCAGCTTTACGTAACTAATGGGAATAAAAAAAGTTGGCAGCTATTTTATATTTAAGCAAGTCAGGGGAAAAGCTGAGGTTTTAAAAATAAGTTTGTATAATGTAAGAAACGAAATAACGCTACCAGGACTATAAATATAAAGAGTATTTGTTGTAAAATTATATGAATTTATAATCTAAACTTATTTTAAAACATGATAAAATTGTTTTCATTTTGAAACGTTTCTTACTGACTTCTCTAGCCCCAAAGCATTTTTACCAAAACACATGCCAGGTTTGCTCACCTTAAGCGAAAGTTTTTTTTATAAACCGCAAGTTAAATTTATAAACTAATTTTGTTTATTTTATTAACTACATATTAATATTATTATTGGGATCACGTTTTAATAATTGTACTTATTGTCATACTTATATATGCTTTTGAAGATAAAATATCATCTTTATAATAATATTTTTATTATTATTATTTTTTTGAATATATGTATATTCTTTACAAAGTTAATAAACATAACATTTCTTTAATATGATCTTGCTTTGAGATTATACATTAAAATGGTGTCCCATGTGTTAGGAAAACAGTGATATCAACTAAATTGGATAAAAACACAAGTAAGTTTTTACGCATGAATTACGCACTGTAATTCCTTAATATTGTGGATGTAGAAAACTTTAGGATATGCTCCCAAAATATTTCATAATTTTAAAATTGTTGTAAAACGATAGCTTATGGACTTTAATCCGACAAAGATTATAACGCTTCTTTTTAATAATAGTTAATGATGAATTTTATATGTAAAAAAAGTTTTCCACAAATATTTTAATATTTTTTTATGTTGTTTTTTACTTTAAAAAAAGTTTTTTTTTTAATGTAGGTACACACATATATTTTTCTATTATTAATATTTATGTTGAATATTTAAACTCTGATTTAAGGTCATTTTCGATATATTTTATTAAATTTTCTACTCGTGGATTTTGGTCAAAATGCGCTT
>NDXZ01101867.1:0-12269 GCA_003055125.1 Paykullia maculata | reverse complement strand
TGACCATATTCATTCATGTTTTTTCTTTGCGTGTATGTACACGCAAGCCCCGAGATTTTAGGTCAGTATAGTCGTAAAAAGTTTTACTGTTAGTTGTCCGTGATAGATTAAACAAGAGGGGGCTTTTCAACTCGATCTCTTAGTTTTGGTTTTTTCTTAGTCTCTTTATTGGCTTAACTTGCATAGCATTAACCTGAAGTTTAACTGTTTTTTAATGAAGACCGATATACATATGTATCTTGAAAATTTACCTGAAGTTTTCGTAGATTTTTTTTAGAGAATAATACATCTTTTCACTTTGCAACCAAATATTTCACTGGTTTGTTGTCTGATTAAAAGAATTAAAAAATAATTTTGTTCCATAACATTGTGTCTGTTTAATAAAATAATTTTTCTTTTTCTTCAACTCAATATTTTTTCCCGTCTAGCTTCTCTAATGATAGAAGAAGAACAAAATAACTAACGTCTTGTGTTTGTGACAAAAGACTTTTAGTTTGGCTTAATTACATTTAATGATGCGTAATGTGCCACTAAATGCAACAATTTACTTCAACTACTTCATTATCACATATGTACGTACGTACGTTTGTTTGTTGATACCTATAAACACAGCAACAACCAGGACTAACCATCAGACAAGCTAAAATACACATTGACACTATTGCAAATGGGGAGGTATTAAAGTTTTGCTAAAATAGCTTAAGGTTATGATGGCAAGTAATGTAATGGTTTGTGTTAATGTGTTATTACAGCTAAGAAATTGTCAGTTACTTATAAACTAACTAGAGGAGAAGAAAGCAACAACAAAAAAAGTGATAAAGAAATACATAAATATTGAAATAAAGAAAAGTTTGTTGTCGTATACAACAAACATACGCACGTTAATGAATAGTTAAAGTTGCAGAAATTCTTTAAACCATTTTACCATTTTTGGTTAAATGTACAGAATTATGATGAAGAAGGATGTTTTAGAAATTGTCTTTAATAACGTTTTTATTTCGAAATTTTTTTGTAATTAAGTGCTGTCATTTCAAATAAAAAGTGAAACATTTTTGTAAGTGTAATTAATGTGTAAATTGAAGTTTATGATTGAGTGTAGTAAATGAAATATAGAGTTTCTATTTTTAGGTTCAAATACAATATTACCCTTTAACGATTAAAAAGGTCTTATGTTCTTTTCAATTGTAAAATAAATAAGAACATTTTTTGTTTTCTTTTTTTTTGTTTGTTGATTGTTTCTTCGACCTTAAGTTTTGTGATATTTAATTTTATCTTTATTTGGGCTATTACTGATAGTTAAAATCTCTCGAAAGACAGGCGGCACATTTACTAAAATTTCATCCTGAAGAAGAGCACCGAAGGGGCTCGAAATATCGAAATAAAATTCAAATAAAAGTTTTATTGAATAAAACAAAAAACAGTTTTATTTAAATATGTAGTTTGACCTCGAGCCCAAATAAAGATAAAATTAAATATAATAAATAAAAAATTCAACCCTTTTATTTTTTAAAAGTAGCAGCACATTTTTCTTAAAATATTACATATCGGTGAATTTCTTTTAAAATTTTTTAATTCTTATTAGTAAGGCTCTTTAATATAGAAAAAAAAAATCATTTACAGGTATGCACTCATTTATGTTCTTTTCTTTACTCTCTCTCTTATAAAATTTGTATTAAATGGCAAGAAAACTTTGCTAAATGCAAACTGCACTTAAATAAATGAATCAAAAAAAGAGTTCGACAAGTTCTTTATCAAGAGAAACAATTTTATTATTCTCTATTGAGACAAATTTTATTACACATTTCAATAAATTCTTCATTTAGAAATAATCTCTTGCAAAATTCTCAGCTTAAAGAAATTTTTTGTTCAAAGAAAATGTTAAAATTTATTTTCTATTTTTAAAAAAGTTTTAAAAAAACTTGGTTCTTTATTGAAGGACTTTAAAATGTTTTTAAATAAACATATTCCCTTTTAAAAACGTTAAAAAAATTAAATTGAATTATTAAAAAAAAAAATTTAAGTTAAAATTTTAATTTATTTTTTTAACTTTTAAGAACTTTCTTCCTAAAATGTATTATTTTTATTATTTGTATATAATTTTTTTCTAGAGAAAATTATTAACAAAAGTACTTTTTTTTATAAGTTTTGATAACTTGCTTTCTTAAAGAAAACTTTATTAAAATTATCAAGTGAAAATTTGATATAAACTATTTTCTGGCTAAAAATGTTTACGAAAATATTTGTTTTCTATAGAAAATTTTAAATAAAATTTTTATTTATTTTTAGGTTTAACTCAGTGCGCAAGAAAATTGAAAAATTTATTATGGTAAGTTTGCTTTAAAGTCCTAAAAAACATTTACACTCATATTTATAATAAATTTTTGAGTTTGTTAAAGGTTTATTGAACGAATTTTCATACACAATTTGTTTCATAAACCTTTGATAAATTTAAAAATTGTTTATAAATATGGAGGTTAGTAAATTAAAATTTTTTGTCAATATGAACGAACATTTATTAAACATTTCCGTTATATTTGTACATTTATTTAATTTATAAACTTTCAAAAGTCTAATGCCAACCAATTTTGGTTAAATCATAAATAATACAACACCCACTTGCGCTACAAAATATCATTGTTTGCAAACATTTTGGTGACAAAAGCCGTAAAACTAAACGTTAGCCAAAAAGAGAAAAGCCAGTACAACATCCATCATACATTGTTGAAACTCATTAAAAAAAATCCTACAAAACTTACATTCAAATATGAAAATATTTTGTATATTTTTAACAATGGGCCACATTTCTATACGAATACATAAAATATATTGTTGCCTTCGTAAGTACAAATGGCTAACAACAATGGCATATATTTAACCATATATGGCACAATACTTACTTACAAGTACTACGAGATGCTAAAGGTAAAGCATTTTTAAGATTGTACGAAATAGTATTTGAAGTTTTCTTTTTCTTTTGGCTGCTCCAAAACACAATTGAAAGTGTTTACCTGATTTGTTCAACAAAAAGCACTTGTGTTTTAAATATAAAAGAAAAATCTGCTACAAAAAAAATAATAATAAATCGTGATTTATAGTTGTAACTTTATGCTAAATATTTATTTATCTTTATGTTTAAAACAAAAACATCTGACTCTAAGAGTGACTATGCTTTTTACGGTGACTTGTGTATATGAATACAAGTAGAAAATTGTCTTGGTTATTTTTCATGTTGTGTAAGTAGAAGATTTGAAAACAATTGAACTTTCACCTTTTTACAAATAAAGCGGAAACTAATAAGGTAAAACAAATAGTCAAAAGAATTTGTATTTAGTTGTATGTGCTCGCACCAACTTCCGACAATAGGTGCATAATTTCAAAGTAAACTATTTTTAATAATGATTTAAATTTATATCTCGTTAGCTTTTAAATTTCGTTGTAATGTTTGTAATAATGTTTTATGAAATAAGTAAAACATTTGAGATTTTTTTGTACAACTTCAAATATTAAGGGGTTAAATAAAAAAATAAGGATTTTTTGTATTCAAAAAATTTCAAGCCGTTAAAAATTTTGGTATAAATTTACAATTTATAAAGTCTTAATTCTAAAATTAAGTTTGTAGAAATAGAAATATGTCTAGCGACAGCTTTATAAACATATAGGCGACAGAATGCTATCGACTGCATGACTACAAATGCTGTTGGCTCCAATTGTCGTCGTGTCGTCATCTACTTAATTATTTTGAACATTTATAATATTTTAATATTGGTATGTTTTTTTAAGTTAAATAAAATAAAATTTATATAAAATCTCATTTATTTCACATGTCTATTAGAAGATCTGGGGACGTAATTTGTATTCGATATCGATCGAAATTTTGTTCGAACGTGCGAGTTTTCTTTGCATTTGGTATAGGAATTTCAATTAGAATTTTTTATTTTCTATCAATATCGAATGCCGTCATATGCCCCTTGTTCACTATCGTTTACAAAAATAGAAATAAGCGTAAGTTGGAGACAGCTAGAACGGTGGTCGTGTAGCCCTGATAGCGTCAATATAGTCGTCTGTATATATATGTGTGTATTTTAATATTGACAGATTGTAGTCGGTTGTCTGCTGTGGTCTTTATGTTTCATGCTTTATACGCATTTAGGTAATTTTTTTAAGGTATAACTTATGTGGAACCAAGGACCAATTATGGACTAATCATCACAAAATTAGGTAGAGAGACTTGTGTTTAAAACAAACTTATTTGTGTTAAATAAGCGTTTAATAAGCATTTAATGGGTGCTGACGCCCTAAATTATTCGATAAATACAAAATTCAATTAAGAGTTGCATGTAATTTTATTTTAAAGCTTTTTTTCTAAGTAATTAATGATAAAGTTTAATTCCGGACAAGAGCCGGTGATGGATAAGAATGTTAAAAAACAAAGGTGTGGAACAAAGATATAGTTTAAACAACGAATAGACACACATTTGCATTCATTTGATCACGTATTAATTCAGAAAATCTTGATAAAGCTACATTGAAAAACATTTTTAAAGGTGTAAAAATTGCCAACTACAACAACGATTCTCAGATTAAAAACTCACTTTTAAAGAACTTTCTAAACAACCTAACCTGAATCCAATTCACATAAAAAAGTTTAGTCGTAGTTTTAAAAGCATCACCTTCAATCTTAAACATAGTAAATAACTCCTTAGTTTCTTTTAATTAAATTACCCCGCTGTCCTTAACAAAAGTGATAATCTCAAAAATATATTTAAGTTTTAGTAATAACCTAAAATCAACAGATTTTTAACGGTTACAAAAAAAAAAAAACTTACCACAAGAAAACTTTTTTAATCCATCTTAATACCTAACGAACTTCATCGCTTAACTTTGTTTGCATTAACCAGATCATATTACTGCAAATGTGTGATGAAAAATTATTACTTAAACTGCAGGCATTAAACAGAATCTATTCTTGTTGCTAAAACCTTGATTGATCGCATCCTTTGATGACGTTTCACAAAGATGAAATCATCAATCATCGTTTTGTTAAAAAAAAAAAATAACAAACTATTAGTAATGATTAATAAAGCGTAAATACTTGGAACTGATTTTAAGGAATTTCAGTATTTGCTTTAAATTGAATGCAACACAATAAGCCATGCTATAGGAAATTTAATCTTATTAAGGAATAAAAGAAAAAATTCAATCAAAAATGAACAAAGACACAAACCATCATGATTTACAAACCAGAAATGCAGACAATAATGCTTAATAACATCATTAACCCTATTTATATAAAACGTATAAATGGCAATAATAACAATTTTCGTTCTAAAATAAGACACCATTTACAATTTAGTATTTGCTAAATATTACGAGTAACATTAATTTTCAATGGAAAGTTAACAAGAAAGGAAAAAACTAAAACATAACTGGCCCCATCATGTCCATCAATTGTGCGAACATTTAAAATAATTAATCATTTACAACTTGTTTAACATTACCTACGCAATTTATTGTACCTTATGCAGAACAGAGACTTAGATGCATCCATGCAATGAACAAAATGCATAAAGAAAGAATACTGTTAATAAACAAGATCACTTGCATGAACAAACATTAAATCTGAACTGGCTTTTATTTTATCCTTTTTTTGTCAAGCAAGAATGAAGAGGAATATTAATGACATAAATAACTTTACTAAGGTTCCACTTAAAATGATTTTGTAAATACAGAACAGAAAGTGTTGCCAGATTTGCAAAGTGAACGGTAATAATATATTAATTTACTTTGGATAGATTCCAAAAGATTTTTGAAAAGAAATATTGTCAAAATTATGGCGTCATTTGTTCTAACACTTACTGGACAATGTATGTTCGAAGTTATATTAAAACATGTGCGTACGTACTATAAAAAATACCGCAGACGTCATTACACCTTGCAGAAACGTATTCTGAGAAGGATTTTTTTTTGAACTAGGATACTTCTTAATAAATCCGCAAAGCAAACATAAAATGTATTTATGTAATATCTCGATGAGGAATAAAAATAGTATCCCTCTTAATGCCATTGATCCAATTGTCCTTTTCTTTTTCCATATCTTTCAAATCCCTCCACTTCATATTTCACCTTGGCAACTCTTGTCTACTTCTTCGAATTTTACTAAATATACATAATATTTGCATTTTTTAACAATTCAATATGAATTATGTCTTCAGCCAAAGAAACACACATACACAAGTTGATACGACCATGCAAAAGCTATACAACAATGTATGTGCAACATTAAAATGACAGCTGACTGATCTTCAACAACAGCAAAGAGAAAAACTTTTTGTATGCAAAAATTTAACTAAAGAACTTTTTAATGCAAAGAGCTCACATACAAGAAGTATGTATTTAACTAAACTATGGAAGCAATCAGTTTAGTTATGTTGACTAGTCTATCTTTGTCTTCTTTCGATATTAAAAATTGAAAAAAATAAAAGCTTTTCCTAAGATTCTCCTGCGAGTTCTTCCTACAATCACATTGAATGAGTGAGTGGTATGGTGGGAAGCAACATCATGAGGCATGACTGATGTGTATGCCTTAAATAAAACTAACTGACTTCATGTGTCTATTTGAGTTGTTATTGAAACTGCTGTTGTTTCTTTGATATCTTTTGATGATCAGATTCACAGAAATGTCAGCACAACAGCATGATCATTAACAAAAACTGCTGTGAGCTGTCGATATTTATAATATTCAATGCTTAAGTCAATGATGCATCATCATCAGTGAGTATGACAACGATGAGGACGATGATGATGACGGCAATGCCAGTTGTTAACGCTTAATGCCCATGAAGTTTCTTCTTTGCAAGGAAGAAACTTAAAATAAAATTGACATTGATGCCTTTAAAACATATATACATATATGCACTTGCTACTCTTGTCGCTCTTTCTTCCTATTAACTCAGCAATGGAGATGAAGATGAGTAGTATTACGAAGATGATAATGATTTGCATCATGTTCTTCTGCTCATGGAGTTTTGTTAAAGTGATTTTTCATCACTAATGATAAGCACGTTTTGTATTTTGAATGATTTGATATGTTGTAAATTGAGTTGAGCACGAAGGATTGGTAGTTGGCATAGTAGTCATTGGACATAATCGTTGATGATTATGAATTAATAATTCAACTGGAATGGAGTTTTGTTTTTCGAACTGACTGGCTTAAAAGGTATCTGAGAAACAGAAACTTTATAGGCAAACTTTAACACAAAATTGAAGGATAATTTATTTCTAATTTATATTAGATCACAAAAGCATAATTAACAATCAAGTAAACAAATATGTATTTGTAATTGTAAGACTGTGTGGAATCTGACGGAATCTTATTATATGACCGCCTTAAATATTAAAAGCTTCCTTCTTTTAGTTTGTATAAATAATTAGAAAAATAACAAGGTTGGTTGTGAAAATATTAAAATTATAAAATTCAGTAGGGCCTAATGGAATTTGTCCAGAACTATAACTAACCTCTATTATGGATTATAGTATGGGCAAGTTTTGAATGAAAGCGACAGTTAAAAATTTGGTCACACTTCAAAGACAAAAATTTTAGTCAAATCGGTCTTAAATCGTTTTAAATGGAAGTTTTCTGTAAAACATTATTATATAAAATTAGAAGCTAATAAATAGTCGAAAAACATGTTAAAGATCAAAAGCAATACCAATAGAACTGGAAAGGACATACAACTTAACAGGCTGGTATAGATAATATTAAACCTTATGAAAAACTTAACAGTTTAATTAATAGGCCATAAACAATATAATATCACACATTTTTTCTTTGGAAATTTGTCTTTGTTTAATAGATAATTTCTTAAATGATGACATTATTTTATTGCTTCTGGTTTATTTGCAACAGACTGGGTAGAAAAAGAGGTATATTTGTGCTTCTATGATTAAACACAACGCCAAAGTTAGCTCGAAAGCATTACAGAAAAGTAAACTATAAAAAATAGTCGGCCCATTCGATAGTTTCGATAGTTTATTATAAAACTATATCGATCTCTTAGAAGAATGCAAAAGTTCACTGGCCATCACGCTTTATCCGCTGGTATTTTTTTTTTGTCAAAGCTATCAGATTCAAGCAGCTATTATATGACAAATAAATATTTTAAATAAGTGTTTATTTATTCACAATATTAAGTACGGATTTTCTTAAATTAAGTAAAAAATGCTTGATTTAAGAATGATAATTTTTGACAAAAAGGACATCATTTATGACAAACAGACCTAATTTTGAAACTTTTTTCTTGTTCTCAAACAAAGCATAAATCTTGAAGACAGTTATATTTTTCATTTGCTTATAAATGTTTGAAATTAAATCGTTTTAAAATTTGTAAGCCCGTTGTTGTTAAAATTAAGGAATTACAATCTTAAACTAAGAAAAAAATGTTTTTTGTCTACATATATCAATATAATCAAATCGTTAGAACCACTATTTCATGCTTAAAAAAATTCTATTTAATTTTTTTTTGTATGGAACTTGACAACTAAAATAATCAGCTAGCGAAACGAATTTTATATTACTGACTTTAATTAAATTAATTTTTTTTTCGATAGTATCGCTATCGGAAAAAAATCGAGTGTCCATTTAAAATAAAATTATCAATACTATCGATCTTACTTTCTTATTGTAAACTTTGACCTTCCGAGATTAAAAATACCTATTCATATTACATACCGCTTTCAAAAAAAAATATTTTCTTAACAAAAACTATGTTTTTATTTGATATAAATTTGCACACAAACATATTTAAAATTCCATTCAAATTTACAAAGCGCTTCAAAAATTGTGTTTAGTAATATTCTTGCGCTTATCTTTAGGCACGACAACAGGTACTCTTCATTCTTCATTTAACTTTTGTGCATTTGTTGCTTTTTTTACGCTTAGAGATGGAATCTGGAACACCTCATAGCATAAATCTAAATAAATGTCAACCTACACGGAAATAATGAGCACAAAACACAAGAAAAATTCTTGCAATATGACACTATGGGTTAAGACATTGCATAAACTGCATTATTTATCGGCATAATAACAATGCCAGACAAAGTGGGCAGGTTAGAGCTATTTAAAAAGACTCAAAGAAAATATTTAGATAATTTTTATGAAATGGAATTAGAAAAAAATAGCATAAGTAATAACAACACTTTAGACGTGACGAAAAAATAACTCCGTCTCCCCAAATTATGTGAAAAGGAAAATATATATGTATAAGTTTGCCATTCCATATGTAACACTAAGAAATATTCATCGTACACCCTGTAAAGTTATAAATAATTGGTTTGTACTTCTCAAACCAAGGACATAAATAGTATAACAAAAACTATTATACAAGATATTTCGTATATTAATTTTAGTAGTTAAAGGGGAAAATTTTCCAAAATGCCAAAATAATATTTTTCTTTAATTTAATTTTTTCTAAACTCTTTTTTTATTTTATAAAATCAATTAATGACAAGTAAAAGTTTTGCTTAAAGTTTAAGTATTCTTCAAGTACTATTTAGCTGGTGCAGGGTGTTTCTGATTCATCGTAGGCAAACAAACATTTTAACTAGTCTTTATCTCATATGCTTGTACCTTACTTTTTGCAAGAGCATGATTTAAAGATATCTTTGCATACAAATTGTTTAATTTTTCTTAAAACCAGTAGTTGTTAGGTAAATGACAACGCAACACAACGTTTATAAATTGTTTTACAAAATTGACTAAAAAGTTATTTCAAGCAATTGATAACCAACAATGTTGGGCGTGATTCAAGAAAAAGAAAAACAAAATGTTATGTAGTGCCTTTACATGTGACCCATTTTTAATATG
Organism: Paykullia maculata; assembly: GCA_003055125.1. NCBI lineage: Eukaryota > Metazoa > Arthropoda > Insecta > Diptera > Rhinophoridae > Paykullia > Paykullia maculata. Next base: position 2,404 of record NDXZ01101867.1, on the reverse strand, counting down.
AACATAATTTCAATAAAGTCGACAGAGGCCCTTTGCCAATACTAATTCCTTAGTTCTGATGCATGTATATATGTATTAACAAATGATAAATTCCAAACATGTTGCTACAACAAGCGACAAAAACAAACTACTTCATACAAGTCTTTAGGTCTAATGAATGTAAAGATGTTGCATTTTATAAAGAAAAAGAAAAAAAGAAATGATTTCAATATGTTATGGCTTTTGGAACAAACATGACGAATATATTTAAAATTCTATGTGTGGTGTTTGTTCTTTTCCTTTTTTTTTTTGTTTCTAGTTTAATATACATAAACACATAATTTCTATTGATTTAAATGGATTTCTTGGAATTTTTGAAAACCATTGATGTATTAACAGTTTTAGGAAAATGTATAAGAAACTAGCAAATCATGCTTTAGTCTTATAGAATGTAATAGTAATAGAAACATTAACATTTGTAGTGATTTTTAAAGAAAAACTATTTAAATGTAAATACTTTAAGAAGTAAAGTCGAATTTATGATACCCTACAACTTGCTGATTTTGATTTTGATTTTGATTAGAATCTTTTTAAATGTTTTTTTTATTACGAACTTTTATTTGTTTTAAGACAATTAATTTTAGTTTTATTCTGGCTTAAGTTTTTTATTTTGTTTACAAATAAAAAGTTGCGTTAAATTACAGATAATCGAGGCTGGCACGCTTTCTGTTTTCTTTTAAAATTACAGGCTCTAAAAGCTTTCATCTGCTGATTTTGCCTTAATAACTTTAACAAATGCAATTTACGATTTGTACTTGTTTACCTTTAAAATGTTTTTTCTTTTTGATTTTCAATTGAAAATTTAGCTTTTTTGACAAAATACGAAATAGTAGACCTTATTTTGTGCCAATGTATTCTAATTTGCATAATCGTTAGAATAGTGATATCATCGTAAAAAAATGCTTACCAGACGTATCAAGTGAAAGTTTTACAAAACATGGCGAGTCCAATTCAAATGCCATTTTCAATAATCCTTAAAAAGTATATTAAAGTTAAAAACCAATTGATGATAAGTATTCTAAAAAAGCTGATATTAAGAACGATTTTAAAGTTGGTTATAATAAAGTGTTTTTAAAATTATAGATAGTTTTTACTAGTGCACTCTACACTCCTTTAAAAAAAATATTTATTTCTATTGTAGGTGAGTTGGAACAAAAAGTGTCCTTCTAGAGACTAACGCTGATCATTTTATTTCTTCCTTGTTGATGGAAAATATGCATTACAATAACACTATATAACCAATGTAAACTTTTTTAAAAAATCCAAAACGTGACAGTATAGGTTCGATTATACCAGCAAAGGGTAATAAAACCCTAAACTCAGTTTGGCAAGATTGGTGACCATTTTTTTATGGGCCTCTAAAGATTCTAAATCAGTGAGCAATCAAAAAAAGGTGTTATCAGTTTTTGTCTAATAGCTAGATCATATCACCAATATGGCTTTATATTTGGCAATAATGTAGCTAAGAGTTTGATAAAACAAGCTAAGTTCATATTTTATTCGAAAAAAAACTGTTTTTCTGGACTTTTTGGCGAAAAAATTATCTTTCTTTTTCACATTTTTTAGCATAAGTTTTAGGGAATTAAAATTTTTCACTAATAATACTTAGCAAAATTTGTAGCCACGTTAAAGTTGAACAACTTTTGTAAACATACCAATACAATCTGAACGTGTCTACGCACCCTTAATAGCTCATAAAAACCACTTTGTATCTCAAAAATGGTAGTTTTTCACATTTTTTTGAAGCTCAAAATAAATTTTTTTTTGGAAATAATATAATAAAACATCTTTCTATTCTATTGTGTTTCGTTTTACTATTTATTTGGTATATTTAAAACATATTTGCGACCTCTTTTCTCTATATCTGAAGACGAAAGTGTTAAAAATTGTAAACATTTGTATATATATATGTGTTAAATATTTGAGCCCGCTTTCGGAACCCGCATCGAGGTCAAAGGTCAGATATATGCAAACTTAAATATTTCTTTAAAAAAAAAAAATGTGAAACTCCCTAACTTTGTTCATTATTTTACAAAAATAATACTATTTTAGCTACGTTTTCCAATTTTCTGTTCTTATTCTCTAAAATTACTTTTTACCAGGGTTCAAAAGTTTTCATGTGTGATCGCTAAAATATCAACATATTTGAAAATATCTCATATTTGAAAAATGTAAAAAAAAAAAAATTTTTCACGTTCGTATATGCGCATTCAAATTTTTTTTCGCTATGACCATACATGACTGAAAATTTTTGGTTGTTTTTTTAACACGCATATATGAAAAACAAAAACAATTTTGTTATTCGAATATGCAAGGTGACAAATGAAAAATTTTTCATGAGCATGTTTTCATGCATTGTATAAAA